>JARQOD010010009.1:0-28975 GCA_033576555.1 Oophaga sylvatica | reverse complement strand
GCTTGTGGCTGCACGTTTCCCCATGGTCCGGCACAAGTGGGTTTTGTACTGTCTCTACTTCGGGCAGAGCGTTGGATGGGAAACGCCGCGGGGGAGCGGACGACGTTGTGGTGCGGATTGCCCCTCGTTCCTGGGGCTTTTAAAAAAGGGTTTTCTTTTTAGGATCAGGTCAACCATGATACGGCGCCCAACTACTGGCATTGGCACAGGGTTCGTTTTGGTCAGTCAGTTTTCCGTTCAATTTTGCCTCTGGCCTCAGAGCTAGACGGTCATGAGTTGAGCGATACTTTCCGATACCTAATATCGGAATCGAAATGGTTCGCCGATATCACTAAAATACGGCGATACCCGAAAACCGAAAACCGGGGAAGCCCAGTAAGTCTATGGGAACAAAATATCGAAATTAAAAAAAAACCCATTCTTGCCTTGTTGGTTAATTGTACAGAAGGAAAAAACAAGAAAGAGAAATGTAGAATGTATTGGGGAAAGGTTGAGGAGACATTAAAGGCATAGATTTTTTAAAACCCAATCAAATGGAATAGCATAAATTTTTTTTTTTTTTAAAGTGTTCGGATTGAGAAGAAATTGACAATGTTAACGTTTTTTATATTTTGGCAAATATGTATATTACACAACTTCCATGCTCTTCATCTTCACCTTTTTACTTTTACACACTTTCTCCTTCATAATCTTCTGCAGCTCATCTTTTTCATCAAATTATTCTTCATCTTCACCTTCTTTTCTTCTTTTTAAAAACCTTGCTATTCATCTTTGTTAACATTACCTATTTTCTTATTAAACTTTTTATTCTTATTATATTTGCTTCATCTTTTTCCCATCATATTTTATTTGTGACAGAAATCCGTACTTGTAATCTGTCAAAGTTATGAATTTTTCATCCTTCCCGTTCTTGCTGTCCAAAAGATTTAAATTTTCACAGAAATTTGTCCGTGTTCAGTTTTAGCCTCAGCGCGGCATTTTCCAGGGGCACCACGAGGAGAACGGCTCACCCCCTACACGCTTGTCTTTTCTGCTTAGAATTTAGGCATTATTTTGTCTTCATTTTTGGTCTTATACTTCATGTTCTTGCTTTAGTCTTTGCTTTTGTTTTTTCTCTTGTTCCGTATCTTGTATTTGTAGCACAATCTTGTACCAGGATGTTATGGGACACGGTTACTAACGGGGTCCCTGTGCTCCAAAGCACACCAAGACCAGCGACGTTCTGGAACCGGATACGAGAGGAGGCACCTAGGCCAAAGGGCACTGCGGAGAACCAGTTGACGTACTGGAACCCGAAGGGTAGCAGAAGGTACAAGAGCCAATGCAAGTAACGAGGACAGCTGACTGTGCTGGAACCCGGAGGGGCAGCAAGAAGGAAAAGACCCAAATTTGGCAAAAAACCCGAGGACCGTGACTTACTGGGCACGGTTACTAAGCAGGAGGACCTGTGCTCCAAAGCACTACCAAGGAACCCGCAGACTTGCTGGAACTCGGTTACCGAATGGAGGCACCTAGGCCAAAGGCACTGCAAACCAGTTGACTACTGGACCCGGAGGGTAGCAGAAGGTACAAGAGCCAATGCAAGTAACGAGGCCCAGCTGACTTGCTGGAACCCGGAGGGGCACAGAAGGAAAGGGGCCAAGGACAACCGAGGACCAGTGACGTTACTGAACCCAGTAACACGGAGCAAGGTTGACTTTGCTAACAGAAACTTCCGGCAAAAACTGGCGGTGTTGGAGCCCAGGGTCAAGGGGATGTTTAAATACAAAATCAAGTAATTTCCTTGTTACCTGTCAATTTTAAATGTCTATATTTCAAAAAAAGAGAAAGATTAACTTTAAAATACCATAAGATGATGATTTCATTTAAAACTAATATCTTAAAAAATAAAAAATTGACAAACATAAACACATACATTAACATGTTGAACGCAATGCAAAACCACAAAAAAATTGTTAAGGAATCTGCTATACGGTTGTACATAAAAGCTACAAGTACATATCTGAATCCATTAATGATGGATAAGAAAAAGTTATGACCCATTTTTATTGTATAGACAATGAATTTGATTCAAAAATCATCAGCATTACAAGTTTTCTGTGATATTACTAAAATGTTCCATTTGAATAATTTTCCTAAATATTTTATACCAAATTATACAATTTCCCTGTAATACCTTTAAATATGTGGCAATAATCATTTTTATTAAAAACATAAAACCCTTTAAAAAGTGCATAGTGCATATTAAAATTCTATTTATGGCTGACTGTCGACTTGGAAGCATGACAACAGATAGTAAGGATATATGATGACACTGCATACCACAGATGGTTGAATGGCGATTTTTAATTCGTACCTCAATAAAGTGTGCGTCACTACTACTTATTTTTTTTTTATAAGCGTATAAACAGGGTACATGGATGTTGCTTGTGCCTTTTTTTGACGCACAGACTGCCTTCCTGCTGAACGCATTGGGTATGAACAGTTTTTGTGCAGTGTTCACTGCGTCTTGCGAATAAAACAACTTAGACCTTTTTAACTTTTAGAGTTTCTTTATCAATCTACCAAGATGAAGAAGGCAGGGATAAGGCACGTGGTGTGGAGTTCTTCAGGGAAGGACGTGGGGATTTTGTGGCTGCTGCGGCCCCCATGACACAGCATCCACCAGTTTTCCCCCGGGGGCGTTCCTTTATGCGCACTTTTGTAGGAGTCGGAGTACCCCCCGCTGCGGGGGAAAAAAAAATTGAAGCCGTTGTTGTTTGGATGTCAGCCAATGCTCGACTTTAATTGCTTCCACCTCCTCTCAGGACCACACACTGTTGGGCAACCTCTGCTCTTCACCGCCTGGCAAAATTGCCCACGCAGTCAAGGTTCTGTACAGGAGCCCGCGAGTGTTGCTTCTGTTTCAGAATCTGTTGGCTTGCAAAAAGGGGCCCAGAAGCAGCTTCGTAATGTTTAAGAGGGATATGCAGTGATGCGCAACAGCGTGTCTCTCTGAATCTGAAGAGGCGGGTGAGACAGTGCCGATGGTCGCAACCGCAGAACGCATCTGATTTGTGAGACCCAGGTGCCAGTTTCTGTTGAGCATGGGCTGGCCAGACCACCCAACAGCAGGTGTTGGAAGGGGTTGGGGATGAGAGGTCCAAGACCCAAACTGGGATGAGGAACAGGAGGTGGTGGGAGCAAACTCAGGGAATAATAAAATATTTTTTATATGGCCATCATATTCCCAGCGCTTTACTTTAGCCGTTTCAGAACACAAGTCATAAGTAACAACGTTAACAATCAATATTTAAGCTAAATAAGTCGCCCCGTCGTGACAGCTTACAATGTACAATGAGATGGGGGAGATAAAAGTAAGGTGTTTATATAAAATTTGGGGCATTTTAAATGATGTTCCAGCCATCTTAAGGGACTGAGGGATGGAGATAGTGAATGGGCTAGAGACACACACACACTTACACAGAATACATAGAATGACTTTGATTAGTGAATGTGATAGGCCGCTCTGAACAAATTGTTTTGAGGGAGCGCCTGAAACCATCCAAATTGCGGATAGTCCTAATTTCTTGGGGTAGAGCATTCCAGAGGATTGGCGCAGCGCGGGTGAAGTCTTGGAGTTGGGAGTGGGAGGTACGGATTAGTGCAGAGGTTAGTCGAAGGTCGTTTGCAGAGTGCAGCAGTCGGTTAGGCCGATAAATATAAATAAGGGAGGAGATGTAGGGGGGTGCTGCGCTGTGGAGAGCTTTGTTGGTGAGAACCAGTAATTAGAATTGGATCCTATAATGAATGGGCAGCCACTGCCAGTGTAATGAGTGGCGAATAACTCTATGAAGGATATCTGCCACGTTTTGCGTGCGTTTGATGAGTCAACGCGGATGGCGAGTGCAGATGATGCACTAGTCAGCCTGACTGTCCCCCTTATCTGCCTGCTTCAAAAAACACTGCAAGCACTAAGGCATGAGGTTTTGGAAGAGGTGGAGGATGAGGAGTCACAAATTCCATCACCTTCTGGACAGTCAGCGCAACGTGGTTCCTCACAAAGGGCTGGAGGACTTTCAAAGTACCATGCTGTATCAACAATTGAACCTCCAGAGTCGCTGTCTATATTTTCATAACCATTACAAACTTTTAATGTATTTACAAAGCACATAATGTACATTTTTTGTCTATCCTTTTGTAATGCTATTGTGTTTCCATAAACTGATGTTACAGAATTATGATACAAAGTTTTTAAATTTTGAGTTTTAAATTTTGTAAATTTATATGTATTTGAAGGACTTTGTGAGGAGGATGAGGAGGAGTCAATGGAGGAGGAAGACATCGCTCCAGAGGGAGGTAGACAATGCTCTAGTCAGTATGTAGACCAAGGGTGGGGTGATGCACAGCAGGCGGAGATGACGCCTCTTGCAGGGGACAACGTTTCTTGGCCAGTTGGGAGTCTGCAGCACATGGTTGATTTCATGCTGCAGTGGCTGAGAAACGACCGCCGCATCGAACACATTCACACCACGTCTGATTATTGGGTGTACACCCTCCTAGACCCTCGCTACCGGGACAACTTACAAAGCCTCATCACACCGTTGAACCGGGAGCGTAAAATGCGGAAGTACCAAGACACACTGGTGCAATCCATAATGTTCTCCATTCCAGCCGAGAGCACTGCTGCTGCTACTGATTTACAAAGCAGCTCTGTGCGTCGAGGCAGTGGAGACAGCTCTGCAACAAGAGGGAGCACAAGCAGCGCCTCTGCACAGGGCAAGAACAGTATGTTCCAAATGTGTCGAAGTTTTGTGGCAGCGCCACCAATGTCTACACCATCCGAGACGGCTCCAGTCAGCAGGAGGCAACATTTCCGTAAGATGGTGACAGACTACATGTCTTGCCCTCTCAGTGTACTCTCAGATGGCTCTTCCCCATTCAAGTTTTGTGTCTCTAAGCTGGATACATGGCCAGAGCTTAGCCAGTATGCATTGGAGGTGCTGGCTTGATCTGCTGCCAGTGTATTATCGGAGCGCGTCTTTACTGCTGCAGGTGGTGTACTAACAGACCGTTGCATGCGACTATCCTACGATAATGTAGAACGGCTTACTTTTCTGAAAATGAACTAGGCATGGATCTCGCCTGAATTTGCCTGTCCGGTTTCAGATTAACTAACTGGTTGGCAACGTTTTCCATGTCTCCTGTTATGTTCATCTTTCTACCACCTGAGCTATACTCCCTGGGCTACAACACTGCCAGTTGCTGCTCAGAAGTGTCGTGTCCACAGACCAATACACAAGCTATAGTGATAGTGGGGTTCAGTAACGCCTGCTGTTCCCCTGCTGTGTGTCCGGCAAAAATTACTGCTACCTAGCTACACATGTTTAAAAAAACATGACATGTTAAAGTGGCTAGTGCTACACATAGATATCAGGCTACACCCTTATTTCTAAGCTGTAAACAAGTGAAACGTCAAATTTAAAAACCATTCAATGATTAGTGTTGGTAACAAATCTGTAACTAAATAATTGTGACATATTATGGCAGATATCCACATGTCTAACACAAATGCTAACACAAAAGCATACTTATGCTATAGGGTACTGATGGTGAACCTTCTCACTCCATAACTTTGACCAATCCAACTCACATCATGCCTCAAATGCTGCAATGTTGGAAGTGCATAATGTGGGTTGAACTTTGACAACAGCTGCAGTGCGAAGGTTATCCTTCTGTGTTCTTGGCTTTTAAATAAAAGCATACAAGTAAATATAATAATACATTGTTGATTAAGGGACATGATGTACACCTGTAATATTGTGCAAACAATGGATGTAGGACTATTCCTCTTCAACATTACTTATATTTGTGTCATTTGAAAAAATACATATTTTAGTTAAAAATTAAAAACCCATGTTCAGTAGCTGTGAAAGGCCCGTTTGTGTACTTCTATAGTGTTTGCAACCAATGTATTGTATACGGATGGAAGCGCGTCACACTAATAGATTAGATTTATTTTAAATGGAATGTAGCAGAACCAATTGGAGATAAATGAAAAGGATGAGCCACTGAGACACGCTCAGCAGAGTACAAGCAGCAGTGCTTGAACATGTAACTGGAGCGTGATCTGCACTCAAAAAAGTAAAAAACACAGACTGAAGTGAACACTGAAACACAACTGTCCACAATCTGTGAAAAGCTCCTTTCTGTACTTCTATAGTGTTTGCAACCAATGTATTGTATACGGATGGAAGCGCGTCACACTAATAGATTAGATTTATTTTAAATGGAATGTAGCAGAACCAATTGGAGATAAATGAAAAGGATGAGCCACTGAGACACGCTCAGCAGAGTACAAGCAGCAGTGCTTGAACATGTAACTGGAGCGTGATCTGCACTCAAAAAAGTAAAAAACACAGACTGAAGTGAACACTGAAACACAACTGTCCACAATCTGTGAAAAGCTCCTTTCTGTACTTCTATAGTGTTTGCAACCAATGTATTGTATACGGATGGAAGCGCGTCACACTAATAGATTAGATTTATTTTAAATGGAATGTAGCAGAACCAATTGGAGATAAATGAAAAGGATGAGCCACTGAGACACGCTCAGCAGAGTACAAGCAGCAGTGCTTGAACATGTAACTGGAGCGTGATCTGCACTCAAAAAAGTAAAAAACACAGACTGAAGTGAACACTGAAACACAACTGTCCACAATCTGTGAAAAGCTCCTTTCTGTACTTCTATAGTGTTTGCAACCAATGTATTGTATACGGATGGAAGCGCGTCACACTAATAGATTAGATTTATTTTAAATGGAATGTAGCAGAACCAATTGGAGATAAATGAAAAGGATGAGCCACTGAGACACGCTCAGCAGAGTACAAGCAGCAGTGCTTGAACATGTAACTGGAGCGTGATCTGCACTCAAAAAAGTAAAAAACACAGACTGAAGTGAACACTGAAACACAACTGTCCACAATCTGTGAAAAGCTCCTTTCTGTACTTCTATAGTGTTTGCAACCAATGTATTGTATACGGATGGAAGCGCGTCACACTAATAGATTAGATTTATTTTAAATGGAATGTAGCAGAACCAATTGGAGATAAATGAAAAGGATGAGCCACTGAGACACGCTCAGCAGAGTACAAGCAGCAGTGCTTGAACATGTAACTGGAGCGTGATCTGCACTCAAAAAAGTAAAAAACACAGACTGAAGTGAACACTGAAACACAGCTGTCCACAATCTGTGAAAAGCTCCTTTCTGTACTTCTATAGTGTTTGCAACCAATGTATTGTATACGGATGGAAGCGCGTCACACTAATAGATTAGATTTATTTTAAATGGAATGTAGCAGAACCAATTGGAGATAAATGAAAAGGATGAGCCACTGAGACACGCTCAGCAGAGTACAAGCAGCAGTGCTTGAACATGTAACTGGAGCGTGATCTGCACTCAAAAAAGTAAAAAACACAGACTGAAGTGAACACTGAAACACAACTGTCCACAATCTGTGAAAAGCTCCTTTCTGTACTTCTATAGTGTTTGCAACCAATGTATTGTATACGGATGGAAGCACGTCACACTAATAGATTTGATTTTTTTCTAATATAATGGAGCTGCACCAATTCCACTAAATAAAATAAAAAAAAAAAAAAAAAAGTGACACGTGCAGATGCCTACAAACAGCGGTGGATGCAGAGCAAACTGCAGCGTCACCTGCACTGTCACACACACACCTTGCACAGAGCTGTTAAAACAACACTGGCAAAATGAAGCTTTACACAGCGGTTGGTAAACTAGCCTGCCTCAAGCACAGTAGTACACAAAATCGCAATATCTAACTGTCCCTCAGAGTCAGCACAGCAGCGTTCTGTCCCTAACTGAGTTCACAGCACAGTGACGCTAAAATGGCTGCGGCGCCTTTTATAGTGCATTCTGACATCATTTCAGCAGCCAATCACAGCCATGCCATTAGTTAAGATGACCGCATCATTACAGGATGTGCCCACACTTCGTAGGATTCCTCATTGGCTGACTAAAATCACATTGCCTCTCAAAGAATTATGGGAACTTCCGATTCCGGTATACGATATGGAAAAAGTATCGGAATTAAGTATCGGAATTCCAATAACGCGAATATCGGCCGATACCCGATACTTGCGGTATCGGAATGCTCAACACTACTGGTCAGATAAAGTTCTCATTCCGGTCTACTGGCGAAGACTGGCTGACCATGTTAAAGACGCTTTGGCTACCAGGGAGAAGCTTATCTCCATATCTACCCGCATCGACCTCCATTTTCACGAGCGGAGGTTGGAGCGGGCCCAGTATAGGCAGAGGATTCGGTTGGCTCCCACCTTTGCCAAACCTCTCGAATCCCCCGATCTGACGTCCGAACCCCAAGAGGCCACAGAGGTTCCTCGTGCAGGACCTAAGTCTCGGGCCGTCTGAGTATCCGTGGTCTGTTACCTTTGTCAGCAGACAGGACACTATGCTAACAAATGTCCACAGCGATCGGGGAAGCGATCGCATCCAGTGGCCCTGGGAGGAGGTTCAATAGTGACAGCGGCATTTTCCTCCAAGATGACATTTAAAGGGACAGTCACTGTAGACTCTTCCACACTTACAGTCGAGCATTGTTTGGACTCAGGAGCAGAGGGGAATTTCATGTCATCTACCTTTGCTCGTCGCCACGCAATACATCTGGTAGCGCTCGACAAACCAGTGACTGTCCGGGTAGTGAATGGGTTGACATTGTCCTCGCCAATTACACATCAGACTGTCTCTCTTACTTTGTGTGTACCTCCTTCCCATCAGAAAATTATTTCCCTTCTCGTCCTTCCCGAGGGAATAGCCGAAATCCTACTGGGAGTACCCTGGCTCCGATCCAACTCCCCTCATATTGAGTGGACCTCCGGTAGGATGCTGGGTTGCAGTGAGGCATGTAAGGACAGATGTGTCAGGGAGTGCATTCAGGTTACCGCTACAGAGATACCCACAGATCTTTCTCCTCTTCCCAAGTGCTATCAGTCATATGCAGACGTGTTCTCTAAAAAGGCTGTGGAGACTCTGCCGCCCCATCGTCCCTACGACTGTCCTATTGACCTCTTGCCTAGAGCAGAACCTCCTCGGGAAGGGTCTATCCCTTCTCTCTTCCTGAGACGGAGGCTATGTCTCAATATATCCAGGAGAATCTGGCAAGAGGGTTCATTAGGAAGTCGGTGTCACCAGCAGGAGCGGGGTTCTTCTTCGTGCAGAAGAAGAGTGGAGAATTACGTCCGTGCATAGATTACAGAGGTCTTAACGCCATCAAGGTTAAGAATAAGTACCCGTTGCCCCTGATATCTGAGCTCTTTGATAGGCTCAGGGGAGCAAGGGTATTTACTAAATTAGATCTGCGTGGTGCTTATAACCTGATCCGCATCCGTGAAGGGGACGAATGGAAGACGGCTTTTAACCCCTCTCTGACATTAGACGTACTATCCCGTCTATAAAACCCGTGCCATTCTGCCCATGGACGGGATAGTACGTCATAGGCGATCAGCTGCGCTCCTGAGGGGAGCGCAGCTAATCGCCGCCGGGTGTCAGCTGATTATCACAGCTGACACCCGTGACTGTGTGTCAGGAGCGGTCACGGACCGCTCCCGGCACATTAACCCCTAGCACACCGCGATCAAACATGATCGCGGTGTACTGGGGGCACAGGGAAGCATCGCGCAGGGAGTGGGCTCCCTGCGCGCCCCCCTGAGACCCTCAGACCAGCGCGATGTGATCGCGCTGTTCTGAGGGCTTCCTCCCTCCCAGGACCCGGATCCAAGATGGCGCCGGGGTCCTGGAGGGAGGCGGCTTCCTCAGTGCCTGCTAAGAGCAGGCACTGAGAAGCCTGCTGCACTGCCTGAGCGATCGCTGGTGTGACAGTGTGCTGTGCACACTGTCACACCAGCGATTTGATAAAATACAGTGATGTCCCACCCTGGGACAAAGTAAAAAAGTTAAAAAAATGAAAATAAACATGTTATAAAAAAAAAATCCAAAATAAATAAAAAAAAAAAAAAATATTCCCCAATAAATTCATTTCTTCCTGTAAATAAAAAAAACAAAACAATAAAAGTACACATATTTGGTATCGCCGCGTCCGTAACGACCCCCCTATAAAACTGTCCCACTAGTTAACCCCTTTAGTGAACCCCTTAAAAAAAAAAAAAAACGAAGCAAAAAAATCAATGCTTTATCATCATACCGCCGAACAAAAAGTGGAATAACGCGCGATCAAAAAGACCGATATAAATAAACATGGTACAGCTGAAAACGTCATCTTGTCCCGCAAAAAATGAGCCGCCAAACAGCATCATAAGCAAAAAAATAAAAAAGTTATAGCTCGCAGAATAAAGCGATGCAAAAATAATTATTTTTTATATAAAATTGTTTTTATTCTAAAAAAGCGCCAAAACATAAAAAAATGATATAAATGAGGTATCGCCATAATCGTACTGACCCGAAGAATAAAACTGCTTTATCAATTTTACCACACGCGGAACAATAAAAACGCCTCCCCCAAAAGAAATTCATGAATTGCTGATTTTTGTTCATTCTAACCTCCCAAAAATCGAAATAAAAAGCGATCAAAAAAGTCACCTGCTCAAAAATGGAACAAATAAAAACGTCAACTCGTACCGCAAAAAATAAGACCTCACATGACTCTGTGGGCCAAAATATGCAAAAATTATAGCTCTCAAAATGTGACGATGCCAAAAACTATTTTTGCAATAAAAGCGTCTTTTAGCGTGACAGCTGCCAATCATAAAAACCCGCTATAAATAGTAAATCAAACCCCCCTTTATCACCCCCTTAGTTAGGGAAAAATAATAAAATTAAAAAAATGTATTTATTTCCATTTTCCCATTAGGGTTAGGGTTAGGGTTGCGGCTAAAGTTAGGGTTAGGGTTGGCGCTAAAGTTAGGATTAGGGTTAGGGTTGGGATTAGGGGTGTGTTAGGGTTAGGTTTGTGGTTAGGGTTGGGACTAGGGTTAGGGGTGTGTTGGGTTAGGGTTGGAGTTAGAATTGGGGGGTTTCCGCTGTTTAGGCACATCAGGGGCTCTCCAAATGTGACATGGCGTCTGATCTCAATTCCAGCCAATTCTGCGTTGAAAAAGTCAAACGGTGCTCCTTCACTTCTGAGCTCTGCCATGCGTCCAAACAGTAGTTTATCCCCACATTTGGGGTATCAGCGTACTCTGGACCCCAAGAGTTATTGTGCAATTTGTCCTATTTCTTCTGTTACCCTTGGGAAAATAAAAAACTGGGGGCGAAAATATCATTTTTCTATAAAAAAAATTTTTTTTTGTTTTTACGGCTGTACATTATAAACTTCTGTGAAGCACTTGGGGCTTCATAGCGCTCACCACACACCTAGATAAGTTCCTTGTGGGGTCTATTTTCCAAAATGGGGTCACTTGTTGGGGATTTCCACTGTTTAGGCGCATCAGGGGCTCTCCAAATGCGACATGACGCCCCCAGACCATTCCATCAAAGTCTGCAATCCAAAACGTCACTACTTCCCTTCCGAGCCCCAACGTGTACCCATACAGTAGTTTTCTCCCACATATTGGGTATCAGCGTACTCAGGACAAATTGGACAACAACTTTTGGGGTCCAATTTCTCCTGTTACCCTTGTAAAATTAAAATATTGGGGCGAAAAAATCATTTTTGCAAAAAAAAAAAAGATTTTTTATTTTTACGGCTGTGCGTTATAAACTTCTGTGAAGCACTTCGGGGTTCAAAGTGCTCACCACACATCTAGATAAGTTCCTTGTGGGGTCTATTTTCCAAAATGGGGTCACTTGTTGGGGATTTCCACTGTTTAGGCGCATCAGGGGCTCTCCAAATGTGACATGACGCCCCCAGACCATTCCATCAAAGTCTGCAATCCAAAACGTCACTACTTCCCTTCCGAGCCCCGACGTGTGCCCATACAGTAGTTTTCGCCTACATATTGGGTATCAGTGTGCTCAGGACAAATTGGACAACAACTTTTGGGTTCCAATTTCTTCTGTTACCCTTGTGAAAATAAAATATTGGGGGCGAAAAAATCATTTTTGTAAAAAAAAAAAAAAGATTTTTTATTTTACGGCTGTACGTTAAAAACTTTAGTGAAACACCTGGGGGTTCAAAGTTCTCACCACACATCTAGATAAGTTCCTTGAGGGGTCTAGTTTCCAAAATGGTGTCATTTATGGGGGTTTCCACTGTTTAGGCAGATCAGGAGCTCTCCAAACACGACATGGCGTCCAGCCAATTCTGCGTTGAAAAAGTCAGACGGCGCTCCTTCCCTTCCAAACTCTGCCATGCACCCAAACAGTGGTTTACTCCCACATATGGGGTATCAGCGCACTCAGGACAAATTGCACAATAACGTTTGGAGTCTTGTTACCCTTGGAAAAATAAAAATTGGGGTGAAAAGATCATTTTTGTGGAAAAAATATGATTTTTAAATTTTACGGCTCTACGTTATAAACTTGTGTGAAGCACTTGGGGGTTCAAATTGCTCATCAAAAATCTAGATAAGTTCCTTAGGGGGTCTAGTTTCCAAAATGGGGTCATTTGTGGGGGGTTTCCACTGTTTAGGCACATCAGGGGCTCTCCAAATGCAACATGGCATCCAAACTCAATTCCAGCCAATTTTGGTTGGAAAAAGTCAAATGGTGCTCCTTCCATTCCGAGCTCTGCCGTGCGCCCAAACAGTGGTTCCCCCCCACATATGGGGTATCAGCGTACTCAGGACAAATTGTACAACAACTTATGTGGTCCAATTTCTCCTGTTACCCTTGGGAAAATAAAAAATGAGTGACTAAAAGATAATTTTTGTGGGAAAAAAATAGGATTTTTTATTTTCATGCCCGGGCATTATAAACTTGTGTGAAGCACTTGGGGTTCAAAGTGCTCACCAAAGATCTAGATAAGTTCCCTAAGGGGTCTAGTTTCCAAAATGGGGTCACTTGTGGGGGGTTTCCACTGTTTAGGCTCATCTGGGGCACTGCAAACGGAACATGACCCCCATTAACGTCTGCATTCCAAAACGTTACTACTTCCTTTCCAAGCCCTGCCGTGCGCCCAAACAGTTTCCCCCCCCACATATGGGGTATCAGCGTACTCAGGACAAATTGGACAACAACTTTTGGGGTCCAATTTCCTTGGGAAAATTCAAAAATTTGGGACTAAAAAATCATTTTTGTGGGAAAATTGATTTTTTTTTTTTTCACACCCAGTCTTTATAAACTTTTGTGAAACACTTGAGGGTTCAAAGTGCTCACAACAGATCTAGATAAGTACCTTAGGGGGTCTAGTTTCCAAAATGGTGTCACTTGTAGGGGGTTTCCACTGTTTAGGCGCATCAGGGGCTCTCCAAACGCGACATGGCATCCAATCTAAATTCCAGCCAATTTTAGTTTGAAAAAGTCAAACGTCGCTCCTTCCCTTACGAGCTCTGCCGTGTGCCCAAACAGTGGTTTTCCCCCACATATGGGTATTGGCATACTCAGGAGAAATTGTATAACAACCTTATCTGTTCATTTTCTCCTTTTACCATTGTGAAAATAAAAAAAAAGTTTGTAAAAGATAATTTTTGTGGCTAAAAAGTAAAATATTCATTTTTTCCTTCCACGTTGCTTTAGTTACTGTGAAGCACCTGAAGGGTTAATAAACTTCTTGAATGTGGTTTTGAGTACCTTGAGGGGTGCAGTTTTTAGAATGGTGTCACTTTTGGGTATTTTCTGCCATATAGACCCCTCAAAGTGACTTCAAATGTGAGGTGGTCCCTAAAAAAAATGGCTTTGTAAATTTTGTTGTAAAAATGAGAAATCGCTGGTCAACTTTTAACCCTTATAACTTCCTAACAAAAAAAAATTTTGGTTCCAAAATTGTGCTGATGTAAAGTAGACATGTGGGAAATGTTATTTCTTAACTATTTTGTGTGATATATTTCTCTGTTTTAAGGGAATAAAAATTCAAAGTTTGAAAATTGCAAAATTTTAAAAATTTTCGCCATATTTGCGTTTTTTTCAAAAATAAACGCAAGTTATATCGAAGAAATTTTACCACTAACATGAAGTACAATATGTCATGAGAAAACAATCTCAGAATCGCGAAGATCCGTTGAAGCATTCCAGAGTTATAACCTCATAAAGAGACAGTGGTCAGAATTGTAAAAATTGGCCCGGTCATTAACGTGCAAACCACCCTTGGGGGTGAAGGGGTTAATACCAGGGATGGGCATTATGAATACCTGGTGATGCCCTTTGGGCTCTGTAATGCCACAGCCATTTTCCAAGACCTTGTCAATGACATATTCCGGGATATGCTTTCCACCTCTGTAGTAGTCTATCTGGATGATATTCTCATCTTTTCTCCAGATATTGACTCTCACCGGAGGGATGTCTGCAAAGTCTTAGACCTGTTACGGGCGAACTCTCTCTATGCAAAGTTGGAGAAATGCATGTTTGAGCAGGAATCTTTACCTTTCCTGGGCTATATCATCTCCGCCCAGGGATTGGCTATGGATCCCGCCAAACTACAGGCTGTGATGGATTGGCAAGAAACTCATTCTCTTAAAGCGGTGCAGCGCTTTATGGGGTTCATTAATTACTATCGCCAATTCATTCCCCACTTCTCCACTTTGGTAGCTACCTTGGTAGCCCTCACCAAGAAGGGAGCCAATCCCAAATTGTGGTCAGAGGAGGTCTCCTAGGCCTTTACTTCAATTAAGTCCCATTTTGCTAGCGCTCCCATCTTACATCGCCCCAAGGTTGATAAGCCTTTTATATTGGAGGTTGATGCCTCATCTGTTGGTGCTGGAGCAGTCCTTTTTCAAAAGGATGCTCAAGGTCGGAAACATCCTTGTTTCTTCTTTTCCAAGACATTCACACTAGAGGAAAGGAATTATTCCATTGGGGATAGGGAGTTGCTAGCCATGAAGTTTGCCTTTTCCGAGTGGAGACATCTCCTGGAGGGGGATCGCTTTCCCTTTCAAGTTTTCACTGACTACAAAAATTTGGTCTATTTACAGACCGCCCAGCGGCTAAATTCACGTCAGGCCAGAAGATCCCTGATCTTCTCCCGGTTCCATTTCACCCTCCATTTCCTCTCCACCTCAGTTGATTGTCACCACAGAGAGCCTAAGAACTGTGGCCCCGGTTTTGCTTGAATCTTTGCCTTCGGGCAAGACTTTTGTGCCCACCAATTTGCGACCAGAGGTACTCTCTTGGGCACACTCGTCCAGGGAGGGTGTACATTTTTGGGCAAAAAGGACATCTGAGTTGCTGGCGAGGACATACTGGTGGCCACATATGGTCCGTGACGTCAGGGAATACGTTCAGGCGTGCGTCACCTGTGCCAAGAATAAGTCCCCTCGTTTTGGGTCCCTTCAAGGATCTCGAGCATGTCAACCCTGTGGTTTATCGCTTAGCCCTTCCGCCTCGCTTAGGTATCTCCGACACCTTTCATGTGTTCCTCCTGAAACCAGTGGTCATGTCCCGGTTTTTCGAGTCATCTGCCGGGACATCGGGTTCGTCTATGGACGATCACGAGGTGAACGCCATTGTAGAGAGCAAGGTGGTACGGAGCAAAAAATTTTATTTGGTTGATTGAAGGGGTTATGGGCCTGAGGATAGGTCCTGGGAGCCTGCCGAGCATATTCACGCTCTGCAGATCATCGCTGCCTTTGAACGTAGTGAGGCCCAAAAAAGGGGGGCCCTAAGAGGGGGGTAATGTTAGGGATCAAGTTCCCACTGCTGCACAAGGGGAATCTCGAGCCATACCCGCTGCGGTCCCCCATCCGTCTCCGGCCGCAGTGGAGTCTGCTCATCAGAGACGTCGGTCCCAGCGTCTCGCCCAGTCTAATACTGTGCAGAGGATGACTGCTGCCTCCTCAGGTCCTGCCATTGTAACCAGTGCAAGCAAACGTAGTTGGGACTAAGTCCTGTTTGTTCCCTTCTGAGCGTGCTCAGGGTAAGATCTCTCATAAGAGATCAGGGGTCACATGGTCGGGTACTGCAGTGACTCCCATTGGTCCTCCAGGAAGGTCCTGAGGCTGCTTTAGTTCTGGAGCAGCTTTCCCATTGGTCCTTTTCTGGAAGGTCCTGTGGCTGCTACTATAAAAGGGGTGCATGACCACACGGCGGCACGCTAGTATCAAATCTGTTACGTGCTTGCGCCAGTGTGGTCATGTATGCATGTGGTTAGTTCTGGCTGAAAAAAGCCCCTAGAATACCGGCACCTCCGGTGAGGAGATTGTATGCATGTGTTCAGGGCTCGGCTGAAAACGCCATTAGAATACCGGCTACTCCGGTAAGGAGATTATTGCTTGGGTTCTGATTGCATGACCACAGACTACACTCCGCTTAGCAGTCATCTGTGTTCCCTGTGAGTCTTACAGGACACAGTCTTTGTCACAGCGGCTCTGTGAAGTAACAGAGTCCGCTTATATCGCCATATAGTGCTACGGCGTTTACATCTGCGACTCTGCGGGATAACAGAGTTTGCTCACACTGCCTATTTACGCCATCTTACTAGCAGCAGGCTCAGCCTGCACGGTGGACCCGGGCTGAGAACCCACCTCTCCTTAATATCTATTAGGTGCGTTCCGCAGGCCCTTAAAACCGTAGATGCTGCTCCAGTGTCTGATGTCCCCCATTAGGAATGCTCCAGTGTATGATGGACCCATGGATGATGCTCCAGTGTATGATGGGCCAATATAATGCTCCATATATAATGGGCCCCATTTATAATGCTCCAGTGTATAATGGGCCCCGTAGATGCTGCTCTAGTGTCTGATGTCCCCCATTTAGAATGCACCAGTATATGATGGGCCCCATGGATGATGCTCCAGTGTATGATGGGCCAATATAATGCTCCATATATAATGGGCCCCATTTATAATGCTCTAGTGTATAATGGTCCCCATATAAGATGCTCCAGTGTCTGATGTCCCCCATTTAGAATGCTCCAGTATATGATGGGCCCCATGGATGATGCTCCAGTGTATGATGGGCCAATATAATGCTCCATATATAATGGGCCCTGTTATGAATGTGCTAGAGATGGTTTCTGAGCAGAGGCTCCCTCTGGTGGTTACAGACAGTACTAAACCTTTCAGCGAGGAATGGCAATCTGGGATCACTGACTGGTCTGATATAAGGGAGGTTCCCTCCCATGATGGTTGCCAGTGATCAATTGCTATTGTCTCAATTGTGGTTCCTGGTTCATTTGAAAGTTTGCTGGAGTCTTGCCTGCATCTCCTGCTTTCAGATAAGATATTTTTTGCTTTTCTTTTTGTGCTTGCTTTTTGCATTGTTTTCTGCACTTTTGTGGAGGTCAGCCAGGTCCCCTCCTGGGCCTGAGCTCCTCACAGTTTATCTGCAGCCACTGTTATTTGCTCATTTGCTTTTTCCTGTTTTTTCAGCGGCTGCCGCTTGGTTTTGTTCACACTGAGATCTGATTTAGCGGGTGGCGAGATCGTGTGATCTCAGTATTTTTGTAATCAGAATTGTTGGATTTTTGTAGGGTTTTCTGGGATGCAGAAAGTAATCTCTCCTTTCCTATCCTCTTTAGTCAGCTTGTGGCCCCAGCATTTGCTCAATCTATTTTCTGCCTATGTTTGTGTTTTCATCTTGTCTAACCGCCATTATATGTTTGGGGGCTTCCTATTTTCTTTGGGAATCTGCTCCGGGGCAGATAGCTTTCATCTTTCTGCCTTTAGGTGTAGTTATCTCTCAGGCTGTGACGAGGTGTCTAGGATCAACGTAGGAACGCTCCACGACTACCTCTAGTTGTGTCGTTAGTTTAGGAATCTGCAACCCATCAGTTACCAACATCTCAGGTGTTCTGCTGCCCTGCTGTTGTTCCTGTCCTCCTCAGCTACCGAAACACAACAGTATCACTGGCCATAACTGAAAATTATATGGTACTCACAGTAGGGAAAAATAGTGTGGAAAGAAAAAAGTTGTCAGAGTTGTCAGAGATTTTTTTTTTTTCTGTCTGTTGCATTTTTTCCCTCTTTTCTCTGGGTGCTGAGGAGGATTTTTTTTTCTTTCAATGAAGTTTGCACAGTTGTCTGGCCTTGTGGATCAGCTTGCCACTGAGGTTCAGAGTATTGCTACCTATCTTGCTAGGTTGCCGGTTGTGGAACCTAGGATTCCCATGCCGATTTGTTTTTGGGGGATCGGGCTAAATTTCTGAATTTCAAAAATAACTGTAAGTTGTTTTTTGCCTTAAAGCCTAAATCCTCAGGTAACACAGCACAGCAGGTTCAAATTGTCATCTCTCTCCTGTGCGGCGATCCTCAGGATTGGGCTTTTTCCATGACACCTGGGGATCCTGTTCTGAATGATATTGATGCATGTTTTCTGGCTCTGGGGTTATTGTACGATTAACCTAATGTCACTGATCAAGCTGAAAAAACCTTGTTGGCATTAAATCAGGGTCTTGAAGACGCTGAGTTGTACTGTCAGAAATTCCGAAAGTGGGCAGTCCTGACCAAATGGAATGATGATGCTTCGGCAGCCCTTTTTTGGAAGGGGCTGTCAGAGAATGTAAAGGATGTTATGGTGGGATTCCCTGCTCCCTCTGGTCTCAATGATTCTATGTCATTGGCTATTCAAATTGACAGACGTTTGCGTGAGCGCAGAGGTATGCTGTCAGGGACACCGCACTGCACTTGCTCACTGAGCCAGTGCGTGTGTCCTGAGTGAACAAACTATGCCTAAAGATACCTGTATTGCAGAGCCGCAGCAGGGAAGACGTGTGCTTCCGAGTAACAGGACCTTCAGCATGTGACTGCTAGTGGGCGGAGCCGGCCACACGTCTCTCAGAGGCAGTAGTAGCAGATAGAGAATGCTTCAGACCAAAGGACCTGCAGGCACGTGACTGCTAGTGGGCGTGGCCTAAGCTCCAGAGAATATGGAATACATGAAATTTAGAATAGCAATATGGCTTTGGAATATAAGGAAAAATTTGAGACGCTTAGTATAAACATTTGGCCAAACATTTTAAAGCCCACCAACCATCGTCAAGGTGGTCTCAATACTGGTGAGTCCCTAACCTAATGTGAACATACCTCTATTAGGCTGCTATCTGAATTTCTGGGTGAATATGCACCTCTGTCAGCAATGCCTGCATTTATGGGTAAAGTAGGGACCTGGTGTAATTAAAATCACCACCTGGTGGGGGCGGAGTGCTCGGTCAGCAAGCTAACATTCAATAGACAAAAAAACCTGACTGGCACTTCCAGACTAATGTGAACTAGGTGCAAGCCAAGGGAAGCTACCCCCATGTAAAACAAACAAAAAAAGGCTGCACTCTATTATACTAAAGCATGACAATATGGAATACATGAAATTTAGAATAGCAATATGGCTTTGGAATATAAGGAAAAATTTGAAACGCTTAGTATAAACATTTGGCCAAACATTTTAAAGCCCACCAACCATCGTCAAGGTGGTCTCAATACTGGTGAATCCCTAACCTAATGTGAACATACCTGTTGTGAATGGGTTTGAGATGAGTTCTGAGCAGAGGCTCCCTCTGGTGGTTACAAGCGGTACTAGTGAGGATTGTGAGGACTGGGAATCAGGTGTTATGATTGGTCTTATATAAGGGAGTCATTTTCCCATCAGGGTTGCCGGTGATCAATTGTTCTGGTCTGAATCCTTCTTTCCAGTTTCCCTTGTAGCCTGCTGTGTCGTGTCTGCATCTCCTGCTATCAGATAAGACAATTTCTTATTTTGTGTTTTTGCTATATTTTTGCATTTGGTCCTGCACTTCTGTGGGGGCCTTCAGGGTCCCCTCCGGGGGCTTTTGCCCTCTCAGTTTAGTTCAGCCACTGTGTTTTGTACTTTTGCTTTTTCCAGTTTTTTCAGTGGCTGCTGTTTTTGTTACACCAGAGAACTAATTTAGGTGGTAGAGGTCGTGTGATCTCAGGTGATTTTGTAATTAGTAGAGTTGGTGTTTTTCAGGGTTTTCTGGGATTGCAGTAAGTACCCTTCCTGTCCTTTTCTATTTAGATAGTTTGGGCCCCAGCGTTTGCTCATACTATTTTCTTTCTGTGTCAGTATTTCCTCTTGTCTAACCGCCATTACATGTTTGGGGGCTTTCTATTATCTTTGGGGTTCTGCTCCGGGCAGATAGCTTTCCTATTTCTATCTTTAGGTGTAGTTAGTTTCTCAGGCTGTGACGAGGCGTCTAGGACCAACGTAGGAACGCTCCACGGCTGCCTCTAGTTGCGGTGGTTAGTCAGGGTACTGCAATCTCATAGATTCCAACTGCTCTGGTGTATTTCCTTTTTTGCCTGCACTCCTCAGCTACCGTAACATAACAGTATCACCGGCCTGAAAAATTGTATGGTACTCACAGAAGGGAAAAAATATTTTGAAGGAAGAAAAGTTGTCAGAGATATTTTTCTGTTTGTTGCATTTTTTTTTATTTTTTTTTTTTTTTTCCCTCTGTATCTCTGGGTGCTGGGGAGGATCTTTTCTCCCAATGGAGTTTGCACAGTTGTCTGGCCGTGTGGATCAGCTTGCCACTGAGGTTCAGAGTATTGCTGCATATCTTGCTAGGTTGCCTGTTGTGGAACCTAGGATCCCCATGCCAGATTTGTTTTTAGGGGATCGAGCTAAGTTTCAGAATTTCAAAAATAATTGTAAATTGTTTTTTGCCTTAAAATCTAAGTCCTCAGGAAACGCAGCGCAGCAGGTTCAAATTATCATCTCTCTCTGCGCGGCGATCCTCAGGATTGGGCTTTTTCCCTGATACCTGGGGATCCTGTTTTGAGTGATTTGATGCATTTTTCAGGCTTTGGGGTTATTGTACGATGAGCCTAATGTCACTGATCAAGCTGAAAAAGCCTTGTTGGCATTAAATCAGGGGCTTGATGACGCTGAGTTATACTGTCAGAGATTCCGTAGGTGGGCAGTCCTGACCAAATGGAATGACGACGCTTTGGCGGCCCTTTTCCGGAAGGGTCTGTCGGATAATGTAAAGGATGTTATGGTGGGATTCCCTGTCCCCTCTGGTCTCAGTGATTCTATGTCATTGGCGATTCAAATTGACAGACGTTTGCGTGAGCGGAGAAGTATGCGTGGAGTGGTGTTGCCTTGTGAGCCAGCTGCTGAGCCCATGCAGTGTGATGGAGTGGTGTCTGGGGCACAGCGTCATGAGTTTCGAAAGCGCAATGGGTTATGTTTCTACTGTGGTGATGCCTCTCATGCTATTTCAGTCTGCCCTAAGCGGGGAAGACATTTTGCACGCTCAGTTGTCTTGGGTAGTGTTCAGACTAAGTTTTTATTAACTGTCACTCTGATATGCTCTCTGTCCTCATTTTCTGCTCAGGCTTTCGTTGATTCTGGAGCAGCTATTAACCTGATGGATTATGATTTTGCTAAGCGTTGTGGGTTTTCCTTGATACCCCTACAGAAGTCTATTCCTTTACTGGGGATCGATTCTACCCCTTTGGCTGAGAATAAACCCCAGTTTTCTACTCAGGTGATAATGAGGGTTGAACCTGATCACCAGGAGTGCTGCAAATTTTTGGTTCTATATAATCTGCATGACATTATAGTGCTGGGTTTCCCTTGGTTACAGTCTCATAATCCTGTTTTGGATTGGAAATCTGTGTCTGTAACCAGTTGGGGCTGCCAATGTGTTAGTGCCAACACTCCTGTTTTTTCTGCCTCCCCCAGGCTGAGGATGTTCCTGACTTTTTGTTTGATTTTTCTGATGTGTTTAGCGAAAGTAAATCTGCATCCTTACCTCCCCATAGGAGCTGTGACTGCGCTATTGAATTAGTGCCGGGTAGTAAATTCCCTAAGGGTCGCCTTTTTAACTTGTCTGTACCTGAACATGACGCTATGCGGTCTTATATCAAGGAATCATTGGAGAAGGGTCATATCAGACCATCCTCTTCACCCTTAGGGGCCGGTTTTTTCTTTGTGGCCAAAAAAGATGGTTCATTAAGGCCGTGTATTGATTATCGTCTCTTGAACAATATTACTGTGAAATATCAATACCCGTTACCCTTGATTTCTGACCTGTTTTCCAGGGTGAAAACGCTACTTGGTTTACTAAGCTTGACCTCAGGGGGGCGTATACCTTATTCGCATTAAGCACGGGGATGAATGGAAGACGGCATTTAACACCCCTGAAGGGCATTTTGAGTACCTTGTGATGCCCTTTGGGCTCACTAATGCTCCTTCCGTCTTCCAGTCCTTCATGAATGACATTTTCAGGGATTTTGTGGACAAGTTTCTGATTGTTTATTTGGATGATATCTTGATTTTTTCTAATGACTGGGACTCTCATGTGAAACATGTTCGAACTGTTTCCAGATTTTGAGAGAGAATGCTCTGTATGTGAAGGGATCAAAGTGTCTTTTTGGCGTACAGAAGATCTCATTTCTGGGATTCATTTTGTCCCCATCTGTTATTGAAATGGACCGGTCAAGGTTCAGGCCATCTGTGATTGGGTCCAACCTACTTCATTAAAGGCTCTTCAGAGATTTTTGGGTTTTGCCAATTTTTATCGTAAATTTATTGGTAATTTCTCTGTTATTGTTAAACCATTAACTGATTTGACCAGAAAGGGTTCTGATGTGGTGAATTGGCCTCCTGAGGCAGTCTCTGCGTTTCAGGAACTTAAGCAGAGATTCACTTCTGCTCCTGTTCTACGGCAGCCTGATGTTTTCTCTGCCATTTCAGGTGGAGGTTGATGCCTCTGAAATTGGGGCAGGTGCCGTTTTTGTCCCAAAAAGATCCAGGGGACCTCTAAAAGTAACCCTTGTGCCTTTTTCTCTCGAAAATTTTCTCCCACTGAACGTAATTATGACGTGGGTAATCGGGAGTTATTGGCCATGAAGTGGCTTTTGAAGAGTGGAGACATTGGCTGGAGGGAGCCAAACATCAGGTGGTGGTCCTTACGGACCATAAGAATCTGGTCTATCTGGAATCTGCCAAGCGACTCAATCCTAGACAGGCCAGGTGGGCCTTGTTTTTCACACGTTTTAATTTTGTGGTTTCCTTTCTTCCTGGCACTAAGAATGTTAAGGCGGATGCCCTCTCGAGGAGTTTCCTTGCGGACTCTCCTGAGCTATCTGATCCCTCTGTTATTTGAAGGAGGGTGTGTTCTTTCCGCCATCTCGCCCAATTTGAGACTTGCTCTGGAGGGGTGTCAGGAGGATAGGCCCGCGCTGCCCTGTTGGAAAATTGTTTGTCCCGGACCAATGGAAAAAGAGTGTGATGTCTGAGATTCATTGTTCCGCATTGGTGGGCATCCGGAATTTTTGGTACCAGAGACTTGGTTAGTCGGTCCTTTTGGTGGCTACCTTGTCTCGCGATGTCAGGGAATTTGTGCAGTCCTGCGGGACTTGTTCTCGCTCCAAGCCTTGCTCTCGCTCTAGTGGTTTGTTGATGCCATTGCCTGTGCCCAAGAGACCATGGACCCATATCTCTATGGATTTCATTTCCGATTTCCTGTTTCTCAGAGAATGACCACCATCTGGGTAATTTGTGATAGGTTTTCCAAAATGATACTTTTGGGCCATTACCTAAGTTGCCTTCCTCCTCTGAATTGGTGCCGTTGTTCCTTCAGCACGTGGTTCGTTTACACGGCATTCTGAGAACATTGTGTCTGACAGAGGAGTCCAGTTTGTTTCCAGATTTTGGAGGACTTTTTGTTCTAAACTGGGTGTTCAATTGTCTTTCTCCTCGGCATTTCATCCTCAGACCAATGGTCAAACTGAGAGAACAAACCAGACATTGGAGACTTATCTAAGATGCTTTGTGTCTGCTGATCAGGATGAGGGTCTCTTTTTTGCCTTTGGCTGAGTTTGCTCTTAATAATAGGGCTAGCTCTGCCATTTGATGTCTCCGTTTTTCTGTAAATTCTGGGTTTCACCCTCGATTTTCTTCAGGACAGACGGAGGCTTCTGTCTGTCCAGGTGTTGACTCTGTTGTTGGCGTATGCAGCAGATTTGGGACCAGGTAGTGGAGAGGTTGTCCTTCTCTCAGGAGAAGGCCCAGCGGTTTGCTAACCGGCATAGGACTGATGGTCCTCGGTTTAAAGTGGGGACTTGGTCTGGTTGTCCTCAAAGAATATTCCTATGAGAGTAGCATCTCCTAAATTTAAGCCTGGTTTCATTGGACCTTATAAGATCATGGAGATTAATTTAAACCTGTTTCTTTTCGTTTGCTTCTTCCAGGGACATTTAAGATCCTAACGGTTCCACAAGTCCTTGTTGAAGAGGTTTGTTGAGCCAGTGGTTCCTGCTGCTGTGCCTCCTGACCCTGTTTTGGTTGAGGGCAATCTGGAGTATGTGGTTGAGAAAATATTGGTTCTCGTTTTTCTAGACGAAGACTCCAGTATTTGGTTAAATGGAGAGGTTATGGTCAGGAAGATAATTTTGGGTGTTTGCTTCGGACATCCATGCTAGGAGACTTATCCGTGCGTATCATAGAATCATCCCTGACCGACCTGGTTGCTCAAATGAGGGTTCGGTGACCCCTCCTCAAGGGGGGGGTACTGTTGTTGAATGGGTTTGAGATGAGTTTGAGCAGAGGCTCCCTCTGGTGGTTACAAGCGGTACTAGTGAGGATTGTGAGGACGGGGGAATCAGGTGTTAAATGATTGGTTTATATAGGGAGTCATTTTCCCATCAGGGTTGCCGGTGATTTAATTGTTCTGGTCTGAATCCTTCTTTCCAGTTTCCCTTGTGCCTGCTGTGTCGTGTCTGCACCCCCTGCTATCAATAAGACAATTTCTTTTTTTTGTGTTTTTCTATATTTTTGCATTTTGTCCTGCACTTCTGTGGGGGCCTTCTGGGTCCCCTCCGGGGGCTTTTGCCCTCTCGTTTAGTTCAGCCCACTGTGTTTTGTACTTTTGCTTTTTCCCAGTTTTTTCAGTGGCTGCTGGTTTTTGTTACACCAGAGAACTAATTTAGGGGGTAGAGGTCGTGTGATCTCAGGTGATTTTGTAATTAGTAGAGTTGGTGTTTTCAGGGTTTTTTGGGATTGCAGTAAGTACCCTTCCTGTCCTTTTCTATTTAGATAGTTTGGGCCCCAGGTTTGCTCATACTATTTTCTTTCTGTGTCAGTATTTCCTCTTGTCTAACCGCCATTACATGTTTGGGGGCTTTCTATTTTCTTTGGGGTTCTGCTCCGGGGCAGATAGCTTTCCTATTTCTATCTTTAGGTGTAGTTAGTTTCTCAGGCTGTGACGAGGCGTCTAGGACCAACGTAGGAACGCTCCACGGCTGCCTCTAGTTGCGGTGGTTAGTCAGGGTACGCAATCTCATAGATTCCAACTGCTCTGGTGTTTTCCTTTTTTGCCTGCACTCCTCAGCTACCGTAACATAACACATACCTCTTTAGGCTGATATCTGAATTTCTGGGTGAATATGCACCTCTGTCAGCAATGCCCCGCATTTATGGGTAAAGTAGGGACCTGGTTTTAAATAAAATCACCACCTGGTGGGGGCGGAGTGCTCGGTCAGCAAACTAACATTTTAATAGACAAAAAACCTGACTGGCACTTCCAGACTAATGGAACTAGGTGCAAGCCAAGGGAAGCTACCCCCATGTAAAACATACAAAAAAAGGCTGCACTCTATTATACTAAAGCATGACAAATGGAATACATGAAATTTAGAATGCATATGGCTTTGGAATATAAGAAAAAATTTGAGACGCTTGTATAAACATTTGGCCAAACATTTTAAAGCCCACCAACCATCGTCAAGGTGGTCTCAATACTGGTGAGTCCCTAACCTAATGTGAACATACCTCTATTAGGCTGATATCTGAATTTCTGGGTGAATATGCACCTCTGTCAGCAATGCCTGCATTTATGGGTAAAGTAGGGACCTGGTGTAATTAAAAATCACCACCTGGTGGGGGCGGAGTGCTCGGTCAGTCAGGGAAGCTACCCCCATGTAAAACATACAAAAAAAGGCTGCACTCACTTTTTGTATGTTTTACATGGGGGTAGCTTCCTTGGCTTGCACCTAGTTCACATTAGTCTGGAAGTGCCAGTCAGGTTTTTTGTCTTTTGAATGTTAGCTTGCTGACCGCACGCCACTCCGCCCCCACCAGGGGTGATTTTAATTACACCAGGTCCCTACTTTACGCATAAATGCAGGCATTGCTGACAGAGGTGAAATATTCTCCCAGAAATTCAGATATCAGCCTAATAGAGATATGTTCACATTAGGTTAGGGACTCACCGTATTGAGACCACCTTGACGATGGTTGGTGGGCTTTAAAATGTTTGGCCAAATGTTTATACTAAGCGTCTCAAATTTTTTCCCTTATATTCCAAAGCCTATTGCTATTCTAAATTTCATGTATTCCATATTGTCATGCTTTAGTATAATAGAGTGCAGCCTTTTTTTGTATGTTTTACATGGGGGTAGCTTCCTTGGCTTGCCCTAGTTCACATTAGTCTGGAAGTGCCAGTCAGGTTTTTTTTGTCTATTGAATGTTAGCTTGCTGACCGAGCACTCCGCCCCCACCAGGTGGTGATTTTAACCCCTTCACCCCCAAGGGTGGTTTGCACGTTTTGACCGGGCCAATTTTTACAATTCTGACCACTGTCTCTTTATGAGGTTATAACTCTGGAACGCTTCACACGGATCTTCGCGTTCTGAGAATGTTTTCTCGTGACATATTGTACTTCATGATAGTGGTAAAATTTCTTCCATATTACTTGCATTTATTTATGAAAAAAACGCAAATATGGCAAAATTTTGAAAATTTTGCAATTTCAAACTTTGAATTTTTATTCCCTTAAAAACAGAGAAATATGTCACACAAAATAGTTAAGAAATAACATTTCCCACATGTCTTTTACATCAGCACAATTTTGGAAACAAAATTTTTTTTTTGTTAGGAAATTATAAGGGTTAAGAGTTGACCAGCGATTTCTCATTTTTACAACAAAATTACAAAGCCATTTTTTTTCGGGACCACTCGAATTTAAAAGTCACTTTGAGGGTCTATATAGCAGAAATCCCCAAAAAAGACACCATTCTAAAAACTACACCCCCAAGGTACTCAAACCACATTCAAGAAGTTTATTAACCCTTCAGGTGCTTCACAGGAGCTGAAGCAACATGGAAGGAAAAAATTAACATTTTACTTTTAGTCACAAAAAATGATCTTTTACAAACATTTTTTTTATTTTCACAAGGGAAAAAGGAGAAAAATGACTGATAAAGTTGTTGTGCAATTTCTCCTGAGTACGCCGATACCCCATATGTGAGGGAAAACCACTGTTTGGCACACGGCAGAGTCGGAATGGAAGGAGCGCAGTTTGACTTTTTCCAAACCAAAATTGGCTGGAATTGAGAACGGACGCCATTTCGCGTTTGGAGGGCCCCGATGTGCCTAAACAGTGGAAACCCCCCACACGTGACCCCATTTTGGAAACTAGACCCCCTAAGGAACTTTCTAATGTGTGGTGAGTAGTTTGAACCCTCAAGTGCTTCACGCAAGTTTGTAAATGTAGAGCCGTGAAGAAAAAAAATCATATTTTTTCCACAAGCATGATGTTTTAGTCCCCAAATTTTTATTTTCCCAAGGGTAAGAGGAGAAATTGGACCACAAAAGTTGTTGTCCAACTTATCCTGAGTACGATGATACCCCATATGTGGGGGGGAACCACTGTTTGGGCGCACGGCAGGGCTTGAAAGGGAAGGAGCGCCGTTTGACTTTTCCAAACCAAAATTGGCTGGAATTGCGAACGGACGCCAATGTCGCGTTTGGAGGGCCCCTGATGTGCCTAAACAGTGGAAACCCCCACATGTGACCCCATTTTGGAACTAAGCCCCCTAAGGAACTTTCTAGATGTGTGGTGAGACTTTGAACCCTCAAGTGCTTCACGCAAGGTTTGTAATGTAGAGCCGTGAAGAAAAAAAATCATATTTTTTTTCCACAAACATGATGTTTTAGTCCCCAAATTTTTATTTTCCCCAAGGGTAAGAGAAGAAATTGGACCACAAAAGTTGTTGTCCAACCATGTCCTGAGTACGCTGATACCCCATATGTGGGGGGGAACCACTGTTTGGGCGCACGGCAGGGCTTGAAAGGGAAGGAGCGCCGTTTGACTTTTCCAACCAAAATTGGCTTTGGGAAATTGCGAACGGACGACATGTCGCGTTTGGAGGGCCCCTGATGTGCCTAAACAGTGGAAACCCCCCACATGTGACCCCATTTGGAAACTAGACCCCCTAAGGAACTTTTTCTAGATGTGTGGTGAGCACTTTGAACCCTCAAGTGCTTCACGCAAGTTTGTAATGTAGAGCCGTGAAGAAAAAAAATCATATTTTTTCCACAAAAAATGATGTTTTAGTCCCCAATTTTTTATTTTCCCAAGGGTAAGAGGAGAAATTGGACCACAAAAGTTGTTGTCCAACATGTCCTGAGTACGCTGATACCCCATATGTGGGGGGGAACCACTGTTTGGGCGCACGGCAGGGCTCGAAAGGGAAGGAGCGCCGTTTGACTTTTCCAAACCAAAATTGGCTGGAATTGCGAACGGACGCCATGTCGCGTTTGGAGGGCCCCTGATGTGCCTAAACAGTGGAAACCCCCCACATGTGACCCCATTTTGGAAACTAGACCCCTAAGGACTTATCTAGATGTGTGGTGAGCACTTTGAACCTCAAGTGCTTCACGCAAGTTTGTAATGTAGAGCCGTGAAGAAAAAAAATCATATTTTTTTCCACAAACATGATGATTTAGTCCCCAATATTTTTATTTTCCCAAGGGTAAGAGGGAAATTGGACCAAAAAAGTTGTTGTCCAACATGTCCTGAGTACGCTGATACCCCATATGTGGGGGGGAACCACTGTTTGGGCGCACGGCAGGGCTCGAAAGGGAAGGGCACCGTTTGACTTTTCCAAACCAAAATTGGCTGGAATTGCGACGGAGCCATGTGCTTTGGGGGCCC
>JARQOD010010008.1:0-28978 GCA_033576555.1 Oophaga sylvatica | reverse complement strand
GCCGGGACCCACCGGAGAATTCTCCGGTTCCCCGGGGGGGGCCAGTAAACCCGGGAAAAACACATCTCCTGCAGCCCCGGGGGTTTTAAAAGTTTTTTGGTTTAAGGCCACATTGTTATACTAAACCAAAAAAAAGGGGGCTGCAAAAAAGGGAAAGGGGGTATTTACATGAACACCCCTAAAAACCCAAGTTTTGTTTATTTGAAAGGATTTTGAGTTTCTCCCCCAAAAAACCAAAAATTTAAAACCTAAATTTTTTGGGGAGCAAAAAAACTCAATCAAACCCTACTTAAATCTCAAAACTAAAAAAAATTTTTGGGGAATTTTGTCAGTTTTAATACAAATCACAAAAATTATTATTTTAAGAGCAGAACCATATTTGTAAAATGAAAGCAGCTCCAGAACCCCATCAGGCAGGGGAAAGCATCCCCCCGCTTTTTTTCAGGGCTCAATTTTCGTTTCAGGTCAGCCCCATATCATTTGTAAACACATAAACTTGCAACTTCCATTTTGGGCCCTTTTTTTCTGGTAAAGAGATACTGGGGTTGATGTTACCTGTAGGGGATGGCAAATAGTGAAAAATTTTGGACTCGTATTTTCGTAGGTATAAACGTTTAAAACTGGGTTTTTCGGTACGAGTAGCGAGTCCAATGTTGTCAAAGGGAAAAAGCGAGTAATTGGTTTGCTGGATTTCACAAAGCGGTTGGGGGGTGGGAAAAGGCTAAAAAAGTGTAAATGTTAAAAAAATTTTATGCTGTAAAAAATGTAATAAAAAAGGGGGGGACCTGGTCAGGGGCCCGGGATGAGGGAAATTTTTCACCACTTTCCCCTTTACTGAATTTTTTTGCAAAAACTATTTTAAGTCCTGTCATTTTTTTCCGCAGAGCGGGGCTCGTATGCCCCTTTCGCAGTGCCAGTGATATACAGAAGTGCCCTAAGAGCAAGTGATGATGGGGGCGAACTTCTTGGGCAGATAATGAGTAAATGGTTTTTAAAGGGGAGGATCTGCCTTTGGGGTGTGTGAGGGTTTAAAAAGGAAAAAAAGAAGGGCCCGCCATCATCATCACCCAAAAAATTCACAATTAAAAAAGTTGGGGGGACGGTCCTTGTTGTTCCACTGCCACTGCACAATGTGTAGGCATAGTCATAGTGTCTTGAAAACATTAGCCCTAGGGGCTGTATCATGGTTGACGCAGGAAGGAGGCCTCAAGAGCCAGACAATTATGAAAGTAGACTACTAGCATGGTAGTTCCAGTGCCCAATGTGCAGGCATAGACATAGTGTCTTCAAAACATTAGCCCTAGGGGCTGTATCATGGTTGATGCAGGAAGGAGGCCTCAAGAGCCAGACAATTATGAAAGTAGACTACTAGCATGGTAGTTCCAGTGCCCAATGTTCAGGCATAGACATAGTGTCTTCAAAACATTAGCCCTAGGGGCTGTACCATGGTTGACGCAGGAAGGAGGCCTCACGAGACAGACAATTATGAAAGTAGACTACTAGCTCAGTAGTTGCAATGCCCAGTGTCCAGGCATAGTCATAGTGTCTTCAAAAATTAGCCCAAGGGGCATGATACCATGGTTGATGAAGGAAGAAGGGTCTTATCACAAGTGCCTCCGATGGGAAATATTAATGAACAGAACATTGTTTTTAGCTTATTGACCATGAGGTACATGTGGCAGAAGCAGGCGTTAAAAACATGTGTAAGAAGAAGAAAAGGGGTTTTTATAGGAAGGGATGGATGTGATCACCAGTTGCATCAAATAACGTTTTGGGTGACTTTAGGTTGTTATACTGTCATCTGGAGGGCTTAAATACTGTTGCGAAATCCAGTCCTTGTTAAATTTTATCAGAGTCAGCCTGTCAGCATTCTCAGTAATCAACCGCGTGCGGGTATCTGTGATGATTGCCCAAGCGGCACTGAAAACATGCTCTGACATCACACTAGCAACAGGGCAGGCCAGCAGCTCCAAGGCATATAAAGAGAGGTCTGGCCAACTATGCAGCTTGGATACCCAGTAATTAAAAGGAACAGAAGCGTCATGAAGGACGCAGGTATGGTCACTTAGATAGTCATTGACCATCTTGTTCAACTTCTCCCTCCTTGACATTGTTACTGGTCCAGCTAGTCCTTGATGAGCCGGTTTATTGAAGATGGCCCAGTTTGTGGACATTTTACCACCACCTCTTTTGGACTTGCTTGCTTGGACCACCTCGCCATTAATGCATGCTGTTGCACAGAGTTGGTACCTCTGCTAGCAGCGGTGTCAAATGATCGACAACGGACCCTCTTGAAGGATTCAATTGTGAAACCACTTGGTGACTGCAACAGTAGCGAAGGAAATTTGTCCTTGTACCGTGGGTCTAGAAAGGTGGCCAACCAGTATAGGTTGCTATTGAAAATGTGGATTATGGAGGGTCATGGCACAGACAGTCAGATATGAAGTGTGCCATGTGTGCCAAGCTGCAAAGAGACAAATCTGTGACCCCAGAAGAAGGAACAATTCCCATCCTCTCCTCATACTGACTCTCCTCCTCCTCTCCAGCCCACCCATGCTGGACAGACATGAAGCTGGGGTTGGGAGTCCCCTCTGTAGCATGAGGTGTCCCCTCGGTACTACTGAAAAAGAAGTCCTCTCCTTCCTCGTCTTTGTCATCATCTTCATCCCCCAATCTTGCCTGATGATATTGGCTGGGCTGGGTAGGATCACCCATTGTGAAATCTTGCTCCATACTCAGCTGCTGGGCAATCAAAGATTCCATTTTTAGATTATGCAGCGATTTTTTTCAGCAGACATAGCTGTTAGAACCCTCTTGTTAGGTTTTTTTTCAGTTTTCTGGTCACATGACCTTTTTTCCCTATTTAGTCTGGCTCCGCCCTTCTGGCTTTGCTGGACTTCATTGTATTATCTACTCTTAAGCTAGCTGGGTGCTTAGGTTCCTTACTCAGTCAGTTTTGCTTGATCTTGGGATCTCTAAGTAATTTGTTTTCTGTTTAATTTTCCCTGCTACAATTTCTGTTAGGAGGTGTCCACCTTTTCTCCCAGTCCCTAGATCTTGTAGGAATTCCTCCCTCGCAACTATAGGTCTTCGTTCAGTCTAGCTGAGGACTTTAGCGGGTGTGGTCGCAGGATCAGGTTCCCCGTTACATCGTAGGGATCCAGCTTAGTTCTATTGTAGGGACAGAATTCCCATCTTTCCTTAGTGCTTGTAGCAGATCATAACAGTAAGTCCAGCCCAAAAAAAAAAAAAAAAAAATCTCTAAGGAAAGATTTCTGTTTCCATCATGGTGTCGGTTCAGGATTTGGCTCAACGCCTGCAGGGACTTTCTCTGGAGGTGGCTGAGATCCAGCAACACGTGAGTAGTTGTTCTGGAGCACATTTCGTGAAGCCAAAGGTACGTTTGCCTGATTTATTTTTTGGTGAACAACAAGATTTTTTTTCTTTTAAAAATGCTTGCTTGTTGTATTTCCGTTTGAGACCCAGATCCTCTGGTGATGAATCACAGCGCATAGGGTTCATAATGTCACTTTTGCGCAAAGAACCTCAGGACTGGGCCTTTTCTCTGCAGCCTAGTGATCCATGCTTTAGATCAGTGGATAGTTTTTTTTCTGCTTTGGGGTTATTGTATGACGATCCTGATCGTGTTTCATCAGCTGAGACAGAATTGAGACGTTTGAGACAGGGATCAGGTAATGTGGAAAAATATTGTACTCACTTCCGAAGGTGGTCCACTCAGGTGGGGTGGAACGATTCAGCTTTGAAAAGTTTATTTCTTGCAGGGTTAAGTGAAAGGGTTAAAGATTTGCTGATTGCTTATCCTATACCTGGTAATTTGCAAGAGGCTATGCAATTAGCCATACGGGTGGATAGGAGACTGCGTGCAAGGGTTAATGAGAGTAAATCTGCCTTGTCAGCTCCAAGTCTGGAGAGGGACTGTACTGACATTGGAGAGCCGATGGAAATTGGAGCAATGACACCTCATTCTCGGGAAAAAGACCGTAGACTGCTGAAGGTTTGTGTTTCTATTGTGGCAAATCTAACCATTTCATTAAGAACTGTGCGCTTCGTATGAATAAAGAGAAAAAAAGAAATGAGGTCAGTTTAGCCCGTATAGATTTTTTAAACAATAAAGGTGTCTTTCTTTCTGCTACCACTGCTGTTGAGGAGGAATTAATGGAGTTTCGGGTATTTGTGGATTGTGGTTCAACTCTCAATGTGATTGATGGGAAATTTTTGGAAAAACTATAATTAAAACCCAAACTTCTGTCTTCCCCTATTAATGTGGTTGCTGTGGATGGTTCTTCCTTGAAAAATGTTACTCACCATATCTGTGAATTTCCTATTACTATTAATGGTGTTCATCAAGAGAATTTGGATTTGGTAGTTTTGAATAATTTGCCCTCACCGGTGATTTTGGAGTTATCTTGGTTAAAATTGCACAATCCGGTACTGGATTGGTCTACCAATGAAATTAAGTCCTGGAGTCCTAATTGTTATGACAAGTGTTGTAACGGGCGTATTGCTGCTGTAGTTAAGGGGGAGTTACCTGCACCTATTCAGGATTTTTGGAAAGTTTTTTCTGATAAGGAATCGCAGGTATTGGCTCCTCATAGAGATTATGATTGTGCAATTGAATTTGTCCCTGGAGCGACTCTTCCTAAAAGTCGTTTATTTAATCTTACCATTCCTGAGAGAAAGGCTTTGGAGGAATACATGCAGACAAGCTTGGCCGCCGGTCACATTAGGCCTTCCAAGTCTCCTGTGGCGGTTGGATTTTTTTTTGTTAAAAAAAAGGACGGCGGTTTACGGCCTTGTCTGGACTTTCGTGAGATTAATAAAATCACTGTACGCAATCCTTACCCACTGCCATTGATTCCTGATTTGTTTAACCAGTTAGTGGGGGCCAAGTGGTTCTCGAAAATTGATCTTCGAGGGGCATACAATTTGTTGCGCATGAAGGAGGGGGATGAATGGAAGACTGCGTTTAAAACTCCACTGGGTCATTTTGAGAATCTGGTCATGCCTTTTGGGCTTTCCAGTGCTCCGGCATTTTTTCAGAATCTTATTAATGACATCCTTAGACCTTTGATCGGCAGAAGTGTGGTTGTGTATTTGGATGACATTTTGATTTATTCACCGGATTTGGAGTCTCATTGGAGGAGTGTGTGTGAAGTATTACAGTTACTGAGTGATAATTCACTTTTTGCCAAGCTAGAAAAATGTGAGTTCGCTGTACAGAGACTTAGTTTTTTGGGCTACATTGTCTCCAGTGAAGGTTTTGAGATGGACCCGGTGAAAGTGCAAGCTGTGCAGGATTGGCCTAGACCTATTGGTGTGAAATCAATACAGAGGTTTTTGAGGTTCGCCAATTATTATAGAAAATTCATTAAAAATTTTTCTGTGATTGCCAAACCTCTGACCGATCTCACCAGGAAAGGTGCTGATGCGGTTCAGTGGACTATTGAGGCCATTGAGGCTTTTGTGTTGCTAAAGGAGAAGTTCAGCTCTGCTCCCATCCTTACGCAGCCTGATGTGACTAAACCATTTTTGGTTGAGGTTGATGCTTCTTCTGTGGGGGTCGGCGCGGTGTTGTCTCAGGAAAAGATGGATGGAGTACATCCCTGTGCTTTTTTTTCAAAGAAATTTTCTGAGTCTGAACTAAATTATGATATCGGTAATCGGGAATTGTTGGCAATTAAACTTGCATTTGAACACTGGCGTCATTTTTTGGAGGGAGCGGAATTTCCCGTTCAAGTCTTCACCGATCATAAAAATCTGGTCTACCTTGATGCTGCCAAACGCTTGAATGCCCGTCAGGCTAGGTGGGCACTGTTTTTCTCGCGGTTTAATTTTACCGTTTCTTACATCCCAGGTACTAAAAATGTTAAAGCTGATGCTTTGTCTCGCAGCTTTTCTCCTATGGTGGGTACTGAGGAGGAGGAAAACATTTTGCAAGAGGGGGTTGTCATTGCTGTTTTGGACTCTGTGTTGGAAGATGAGATTCTTAAAGCACAGGAGAATGCCCCATCTAACACGCCGCATGGGAGGTTGTTTGTGCCTGGTACCCTGAGGAGAGATTTGTTTGTTGAATGTCATGACTCTCGGTTGGCAGGTCATCCTGGAATCTCTGAGACCAAGAGACTTGTGGGTCGCAGCTTTTGGTGGCCTGGATGGCAGAAGGAAGTGTAGCATTTCAGGGGATATAGCTCTGAGATCGCTGTCTGGGTAGACAGAATGGCCTGGAAACAGTTCATTCAGACAGCAATTCTGGTAAAAAACTGGCCGCAACCAGTTTTATTAAAGTCCACAGCAAACAGATAAAATAAAGCATAAACAGAAAACCTAGGCTTGTCTAGCCACTAATTACACATAAATCGATTGCCCTGTCTATCCGGGTCCGGCTCTACCAGCCTGACCCAAAACAACACATATGATATATGTTACCAGTATGGAGTTTCACAGATACTCCTCCTTGTGTCTGAAGGCACCTTCCATGTCCAGACTTGAGAGAGATCCACTCCTATTCAGCCGCTATTCACACGGATTCGCACTGCGACTACTCCTGTGTCCGGGGTACTTCCTGCACCCAGACTGAGATAGCTCACACTCTTAGAGACTGCTTCTTGTGCCGGGACACCCCCCTGTGTCCGGGCTAAGGCAGCTCCCACACTCTTGGAGACACCTTCTGTGCCTGGACCCCTTGTCCAGACTGAATGAGCTCTCAGACTGTGTTTCAACACACCTACTTCTGGTCTCCTAATTAACACCTGAGTGATTTCAGGCCTGAGCTGCAAGTGTGTGCTGAATGTAAGGTGTAGTGACCTTTCTCTACCACTAGGTTTACAAAGCCACACATTTCCCTTATACCTAGGTGAAATGTACACCCCATTCAACCCATATTCACTCACTGTCTCACATATCTGTGTCGACCCGCCACCACAATTGTGGGTTACCAGGGCAATGGGGTACTCAGAGCCGAGCCCATGGAAGTCTATGGGGATTGTCACAGGTAGCTGTGGCTCGGTCTGTGGCCCTGGCGGTCTGGCGTATGTTGGGGGAATATTTACAGGGGATATTTATATACAGTTCGTGACGCCACCTGTAGTATTCTGGTAATTTGTACCAGCGCTGCTGTAGATCTCTGAGGGGATGGTGAGGCAGCTAGATGTCGGGTCCCCTACAGGTGGGACTCTTCCCTCAGGTCGGTAGTTAGGTAGGGATTGTGCAGGCATGCAGTAATAACTCAGTCTCACACGGTCAGCGTCTTTCCATACCTTTACTTGTAAGATGTTCAAGCAGGTCCCAGGGAGGCTGATGGGGTTGGTGGAGGATGAGCTTTGAGGCAACAGCTAAGCAACTTAGGGGCCTCCTTTACTGTCCAATGAAGATGAGTACGACCAGCCTGAAGCGTAGTCCCCTCTATGATTCCAGCTTATCCAAAGCTGTGCTTCCCAGTCAGTTTAGTGTTAGGAGTCTTTCTATGAGGGAGCTGAATTCTTATTTTGTCCTGCAGAGACTCAAAGTCTTCACTTCCCCTGACCCCAGTTACGTACTGACTATAAGGGGCTTGTTTGCCGCGACCTAGGGTCCGGTAAATCTCTGGTTTTCTCCTCACTATGCTTGTAACAATAGTGATTCTTCGGTCCCCAGTGACCGGTTGCAATGTGCAGGACTTCTTCAATCCGTAAGCACTATTCCAATAAACCACTTTGCCCTTCGATTTGCTCAACTCTTAATAGCTAGTTCAGTCTTTCTTCCAGTGGGGCACAGCTCTGACTAGACTAAGGTGAATTAGACCACCTGTACCAGCCTCCACGTTCTGAACTGATGACAGGCTCAAACTGGACACGTCTACTCTGTCCAAGGACAGGAAACTGACTGACTAGAAAAATCACTCCCTTCCACACCCCTGCTGGGTGTGTCAGAAGTGTACATGATGTCATGAAGAGACCTTAACTGTTACCTCTCCACTCATCCTCTTAGTATTGTGTACCAGGGCTACACATATCCCCTCCCTCTTCTCCAGACCGGAGGGCTGGTCATCCAGACCGGAGGGCTGGTCAACAATCCAACAGAGACAGTGAACTCTGGACCAATCATGGCCCTCATCAGCTTCATCTTCACCACTGTCATCGCCAACATCAGCTTTCTCTTCATCTGAAGCATCCGCACTACCCTGTACCCTCCCAGGCCTATACTCTCTGCGGGCCTCGGGTATCCTGCACGGTTTCATCTTGACCTTAGGGCCGGGCTCAGTTTCGATATAGTGCCTGGCCAGAGAAGTACGACCCGGCACATCAGAACACTTCTGCTGACTCTTCCTCAGAAACTCACGTACCTCCTGTCCCTGGTGCACTGACCATGTGTCACCAACTATAACAGAAGGTATAGGGGGTTTTTCACTTTTCTCCAGTTCCCCTCCTTCAGACTCTTCTGGCAGGACATGCCCAGAAGCCCTACCGTCAGTCCTACACTCTACTTCTTCAGTCACATCACTTTGGTCTCCAATATCTCCATTTATTCCAGCTTTCAAGTTCTCCTTGATAGCGGCATCTGTATACTCAGAACCCGCCGGATTCTTCTCTTCCACCACGTTCTGCATCCCATCTGGGCTCCCGTGTGTCTGTAGCGGCAACAGAGTGACACATCGCTTTTCCCATTTGTTGGGACGTGGCTCCGATGTAGCCTCCCTGAAAGTGCGCTTGAGCTCACCAATGCCAGCTACTGATCCGGACCGTAACCCGTCCACGCCGCTGTCTTCGGCAGAAACAGATTCCTGGACAGAGTCAGTCCCCACATCCTCAGTCTTGTTCCTCACAGCTGCACTTGAGACCTCAGCTTCTGATGAGGCATCTGGTTTGGTGTCTACCACTTCTATGGCTTTTTCCACCTCTGCAGCATTACCTTCAGAGTCCTTGGCATGATGCAGATCCACACCATACATTGATAACTTCTCATTTCCAACAGCATCCACTTGTGCTGTGTTCAGTTTCAGAGTCCTGCCTTTAAAGCTCAGCTCTCCTCCTTTCACCTTAGTCTTCGCCAGGGAATCGGCCAACTGTAAAATATCTTCAGATGCCATCTTCTGTCCGGCTGTAAGGTCAGCATCAGCTTTCTTCTCAGGACCCTCAACCTCCTCTGCTACCATGCCTTTCCTCATTTGCACTGGTTGCTTGATCGTCATCAGATGATTCACTATCACTACCACTATCCCTGTCTGACCCCTTTTTCTCAGCCACATCCGGCTCACTTTCAGGGTTATACAATTCATTCTCATTCTCATCCTGCTCACTTTCAGGGTTATACAATTCATTTTCATTCACATCTTGCACACTTTCAGGGTTATACAATCCATCATCTTGATCTGGAACCTTAGTTAACATGTCATCCACAACATTAACTTCACCATCTGGTCCCTCAAGTATGTGACTATGTGACAACCCCAGCACTATACTTCTATATAGCTCAGGTACTAGGAGCTGGCTCAAGACCTCTCCCTGGACTTCAGTGTCCCTATACAACAGGTTATTGTTTATGGCAACATGAGGAAACCTCTCCTCAGAGCCAGGCTCTTGGGAAACCTCATTTAGAACCCTTATATTTTCCTGTGCCGTTTTAAGAGTGGGGTCTCTCCACTGCTCACTCTCAAAATTGTCACAAGACACAGGTAAGTCAGGGACACTCGGTTCCCGAGAATCACCATCCTCGTCTCCCAACATCACCTGCAAAGGAATTTCATCTCTATCACAGTCATCATCATTATCAATATCATTATCATGATTAGGATCAGTATCATCATCACTATCATGATCATCATCATTATCAGTATCAGCATCACCATCATGATCATCATCATCATCATCAGTATCAGCATCATTATCATGATTATCATCATCATCATCATCATATAAGTTTAACGGCCCACTAGCATTGTGTTCCGCCCCTCGGGACTGCGCACCCTCAATAGGAGCTTCATCACACTGTCCATCAGAAACATTTTTCCCCCAGAGATCCTTAGATCGGGGAAAGTCATTACCCAATATAACGGGTTGCACCAGGTTCTTCACTACCCCCACTTCATATGAAACCTCCCCGAGTTTGGGGACCAAGTCCACGGCAGTCTCTGGGTAGACTTTGGTGTCTCCATGGATGCACACCACACTCAGGTGTTTATCAGGGATAAAGTCCCTATCAATCAGGCTGTCACATACGGAAGTCACTGGACTCTCTGAGTCCAAGAGGGCCTGTGCTGGGCAGTCATTTACAACCACCGGGGACACCTGTGGTCCAGTCTCTTCGGCTGAGGTGGACACACACACAGGTTCTGCGCAGAGAGAGAGGGATCTGCCAACATCACAATACATAGGCTCCCCTTCTATTGGACAGTTGGCTGCAATTTCACGACATCTCCAACACTGTCCATCACACTTTTCCACCCACATGTCCCCTCGGGCCTGAACCCGCTTATCAGCATACCCCATGTCCCCAACAGCTGGAACGCTCTTACCGCGAGAGTTCAGCGTCCGGGAACTCTGAAGTGACGACCTCTCAGACGGCTGGTCACGGAGACAGTCTTTGCTGGCGAAGGCCTTCTCCATCAGGCTGACCAGACGATTGGCGTCCTGGTGGTCTCCTTGTCCGACCTCTGGCTGTACCTCAGGAGGACATGCTCGGGTGTAGCGGTTCACTATCACCTCTTCAACCATGCCGACCCGACGGCCGACGTCAGGCTCCAACCGCTTCTTTACTGCAGGCAACGCAGGTGCCTTTACAACATTACTCGGGGACGAGGTGCTGAGAGCTGCAATCTGCTCCCTCAGCAATCGGTTAAACTCCTGCTGCTGCTGCTGCCAGCTCTGCTGGGCCTGCTGCATGCTCTGCAGGTGTTTCTTAACAAGCTCCTCCAAACTGTCATCCATGCTGTCAGACTTCTCTGTCTCAACAACGGCAGTCTTATGTTGCACATTAACTTGCGCCATTTGTTTAATCAGCTTCTCCAGGCTGTCATCCATACTGTCACACTGTCTCACATATCCCCCCCTCTTCTCCAGACCGGAGGGCTGGTCATCCAGACCGGAGGGCTGGTCAACAATCCAAAAAAGACAGTGAACTCTGGACCAGTCATGGCCTTCATCAGCTTCATCTTCACTACTGTCATCTGTATCTTCACCTGAGCCATAGCCAACATCAGCTTTCTCTTCATCTGAAGCATCCGCACTACCCTGTACCCTCCCAGGCCTATGCTCTCTGCGGGCCTCGGGTATCCTGCATGGTTTCATCTTGACCTTAGGGCCGGGCTCAGTTTCGATACAGTGCCTGGCCAGAGAAGTACGACCCGGCACATCAGAACACTTCTGCTGACTCTTCCTCAGAAACTCACGTACCTCCTGTCCTTGGTGCACTGACCATGTGTCACCAACTATCACAGAAGGTATAGGGGGTTTTTTACTTTTCTCTAGTTCCCCTTGAACCCTCTTTAGCACATCTATTTTCTTGGATATCAGTGGACTCATAAAGTCTATTTCACAGACCTTAAGCTCCTCTGCCATGGTCTCTGACCATTTTAAGCTACACTGTTCAAATGATTGGGACTGTAGAAGGAGCTGATCGTTCTTCCTTCTCAGTCCACACAACTCATCCTCCAAATCTTCAGCCGAACTGCAATGCTCTACCGTGACAACAGCATTCTTATATAGAGCCTTAGACTTATTGAGCAGCATTTGCTCTTGCAACGAAGAGATTCCCTGTATCCTTCCTTTTACTTCATTGACCTTCTCACGAAGATGCTCATGGCTTTCATCACACTCCTTCATCATACTCCTGGAGACTCCTTCTTGTGCCTGGACTCCTTGTCCAGACTAAAGGGTATGCCACACTAAACAACATCGTTAACGGGATCGCTAAAAAACGTCACTATTTAGCGATCCCGTTAGCGATGTTGTTGTGTGCGGCATCTGTCAGCGACGAGCTCCCTGCTGAGATCCTGCTGTGATCTCGCTCGTCGCTGGAATCGTTCCGGACCCTATTTTATCGTCGGCGCTCCCGCTGGGTAAGTATTATCGCTGAGTGTGGCACCTTTTCTTAGCGATTTAGCGGTACTTTTGTACCGCTAAAGTCGTTAAGGAGATCGCTAACCGCGATAGCGTCCTTAACGATATCGCTAAATGTGGCCGACACTAGCGATATACAAACAATCCCGCTAGCGATCGCATTAGTATGCGTCGTTATCGTTATCGCTAGCGGGATTGTTTAGTGTGGCAGTACCTTAAGCGAGCTCTCTGACTGTGTTCGCAGACACCTATTTCTGGTTTCCTAATTAACAGCTGAATGGTTTCAGGCCTGAGCTGCAAGTGTGTACTGAATGTAAGGTGTAGTGACCTTTCTCTACCACTAGGTTTACAAAGCCATACATTTCCCTTATACCATACAGCACAGTACCTAGGTGAAATGTACACCCCATTCGACACATATTCCTTCACTGTCTCACAACACATAGAATACATATATATATATATATATATATATATATACACATGTCATTGTGACATATATATACATATATTTATAGTTTATACACTTCTACATAGTAAAATAGCCTCTGATTCAATTGCCGGGTAAAGCCGGCTTTTGTGAAAAGACAGAAGCACCCGACATGAAATGACACTTGGTTTACATAGAGTTAACCATGTCTTTTCATGTAGTTTGATATCTGATTTGCACAAACAATTACATGAGTGGCTGTGTGCAAAATTTCACACCTGTAGGGGTTAATTAAAGGTGTAAATTCGTTGTAAAAAAAACGGACTTTTTTGCTACGAATTTACACCTTTAATTAACCCTACAGGTGTGAAATGTTGCACACAGCCACTCATGTAATTGTTAGTGAAAACAATAGATCAAACAACTTGAAATTACATGGTTAACTCTATGTAAACCATGTGTCATTTCATGTCGGGTTCTGCATTTTCACAAAAGCCGGCAATTGAATTAGCGGCTATTATACTATGTAGAAGTGTATGAACTATAAATATAAATATATATATATATATATGTGTCACAAATTCAATGACATGTATATATATATATGAGGTGTAAAATTGTTGAAAAAAAATGCGTGGGCTCCCGCCCTATTTTCGCAACCAGACAGACAAAGCCAGCGAGTGGGGGCAGATAATAATAGCCCAGAGAGGGACCATTATTTTTGCCCCCCTGGCTACTAACATCTGCCCCCAGACACCCCAGAAAAGACAAATCTATAATTAGATTCGCCCTTTCTGGCACTTTGCCCGTCTATTCCCATTGCCCTGTAGCGGTGGCGAATGGGTTAATATGGGGTTAAAGCCACCTTGCTATTGAAAGGTGACCTTAAGCCAGGTTAATAATTAAGAGCTGTCAATTAGACAACTATCAATTATTAATCCTATTGCATGAAATAAAAATAAAACACACACTTTAATTAAAAATCATTTTAATGAAATAAAGACACATGTTTTTGACCATCTTTTATTTTACTGCAAAAACCATTTCCTGTAATAAAAATAAAATAAAAAAGCAAAATTATTCTTACCTATCCCATGCACAGTCAGGTCCCACGGTGTAATCCTTCAGAAAGGGTTAATGTTTACTGCAGGGACCGCAGCTAATGCTGCAGCCTCACAGTAAACCCCCAAATGAATGAGTTCCTCTCCTGGCTGACAGGAGAGGAAGTGGAAAGCTTAATTGATTGCTTTCCACTTTCACTTCAGGTCAGCCAGGGACACAATCAGTGATGTCAGAGGGAACTGATTAACAAAAATAGGGGTTCCCTTCGAAAAAAAATGGCGTGGGGTCCCCCCTATTTTTGTTAACCAGCCTGATGAAGCAGGCTGCTGAGCAGTGGCGTACCGTGAATGAAGCAGACCATGCAGCTGCTATGGGGCCCGGACAGGTGAGGGGGCCCGCGACGGTCGGGTAGCTGTGCTGACACAGTACTACCAGGGGGTCGGCGGGGGAGGGGGAGCGCAGCTCTTCTATATACTCACCCTTCCGCCGGCGCGGTCTCTGCAGCCCCTGCTCTTCTCCCACGGTCTCCGACGCCTGTGTTCAGCGGTCAGGTGGTACTGCTCATTACAGTCATGAATATGCACATATTCATGACTTTAATGAGCTGTCCCGCGTGACCGCTGAACACTGGCGGCGGAGACCGCGGGAGAAGAGCAGGGGCTGCAGAGACCGCGCCGGCGGAAGGGTGAGTATAAGGGATATTTACCTGTCCCGTTCCACCGTTGCTCGCGTCTTCTTGCTGTAATGTTCAGGTCAGAGGGCGCGATGACGTCGTTAGTGCGCGCCGCGCCCTCTGCCTGATCATTCACTGCTGGAGGACCCCGAAGACAGCGGCACTCAGCAGTGGAGAGAGGACAGGTAAATATCTCAGGTGCCGGGGCCCTGAGCGAGCGGTGACATCGGCACCTGGTGTCACCCCCTGCTCAGGACACCGACACCTGGCCCCCAGCGACGAGAGGTGAGTATGTCTTTTTTTTTTTTTTTGGTTGCAGCAGCTGCGGCAGCATAAGGGCCTATACTATGGAGCATCTATGGGGGCACAATCTATGGGGGCACAATCTATGGGGGCATGATCTATGGAGCATCTATGGGGCACAATCTATGGGGGCATAATACATTTTTTTGTTTAATGTGTCCCCTCACTGTGCTGGCACTTTACATTTACAATGGCTCTGGGTTTTTTTTTTTTGGGGGGGCCCATTCAGACTTTTGCTATGGGGCCCCATGATTTCTATGTACGCCCCTGCTGCTGAGGCATGGTATTTAAGGCTGTTAAGGAGCCAATATCCATGGACCTTGCCAGCAGCGTCGGACTGGAGTACCTTGGGCCCACCAGAGAAAAATTATTCTTGGGGCCCACCATCATACTTCCCAACCTTTGAAGAAGGGAAAGAGGGACAAAGGCTGTGCCTGCTGCAGCAAATTTTAGGCCATGCCACGTTGCACCACAGACTGTCCAGGAGTTGGTGGATGCTTTAGTCCAGGTGTGGGAGGAGATCCCTCAGGAGACCATCCGTCGCGCTCATCAGGAGCATGCCCAGAAGTTGTAGGGAGGTCATACAGCATACCTCCCAAGTTTTGAAGACAGGAAAGAGGGTTAAAGGCTGCAAATTTTAGGCCACGCCCCGACCACACCCATTTCACAGCTAATCACACCCATATCCTCGCCCCAAGCGTACCCATTTAGCACTGCTGATCACACTGACTGGTAATGAGGGCACAGTGGCTGGTACTGAGGAAAAGAAAGAAAGAGCAGCGAGAGAGAAAGAACAAACAGAGAAAGAAAGAGAGGAAAGAAAGAAAGAGAGAGAGAAAGAAAGAACAGAGAGAAAAAAGAACAGAGCGAGAAAGAAAGAACAGAGAGCGAGAAAGACTAGAGAGAGAAAGAAAGACTAGAGAGAGAGCCAGAGGCGTAGCTAAGGTTTTGGTTTAGTGGGGGCGAAACTTCTGAGTGGGCCCCTAATCAGAGAACCTCAGCAAATGACCGCGCTGTTGCCAAAAATAATCTATATATAAAAAGACCAATATTGATAGTACCGCCATATGGTCTGTGGTAAATAATACCAGTCCTACAGAACATATAATAGATTACAGCACAGGTACAGATAATGACTTACCGCTGATGTTCTTTCTAATGGAATTGTTCACTTTTCATGTCTTTTCCATCTGGCCCAGACCGACATGACGACTTCTCCAGCCAGGACTCGACTGCAGAGATTACAACAAAGACACATTTCACTTCTCATATTTTTAGCACTGTCACGGTCACCAATTGGACTATTCTCAACCTGCACAAACTCCTCATCCTGCTGATACCCCAATACTGAGCCGCTGCTGCCATATGTGTCCCTATTTCTGCACCTGATACCCCAATACTGAGCCGCTGCTGCCGTATGTGTCCCTATTACTGCACCTGATACCCCAATACTGAGCTGCTGCTGCCGTATGTGTCCCTATTACTGCACCTGCTGTGTGGTTCTGTGTGACCTCTAAATTTTAAAGCACCCCTCTAGAATATAGTAATGCCGGGTGCAAGTGCCCTAGAAAACAGTGCCCACATTTTGTCCCCTAGACTGTAATAATGCCCTGTGTGCCCCTTTGACAGTCACAGTAACCCGAGTTCCCCTATAACAATAAGTGTCCACTTTACATTTAATAATGTCCCAAGTCTCCCCCTGTACATCTCCCCTATACACAGAATAATGCCCCCTCACTGGATATATACTGACCCCTTAATGTCCCCAAACTATTTAATGGGTCCAACACTGTATGATGGCCCCTAGATAGCATCCATACAGCATAATACACCAGATAGTCCTCAATATAGTATAATGCACCCCCATAGGCAGCCTCTATATTATAATAAACCCCCATAGGCAGAGTCTATAATATAATGCACCACCATAGGCAGCCGCTATATTATAATGCACCCCCATAGGCAGCCTCTGTAGTATAATGCATCCCCATAGGGAGTCTCTGTAGTATGATGCACCCCAATATGGAGCCTCTGTAGTATAATGCAGCCCCCATATACAGCCTCTGTAGTATAATGCACCCCCCATATACAGCCTCTGTAGTATAATGCACCCCCATTAAATAAAAAAAAAAAACAATACTCACCTCCCGGCTCCTGTGCTGCTCACTGTTCTCCCTCTCAGCGTCTGACAGCGGGCGCCGGCAGGTGATGTCATCGCGCCCGCTGTCAGACGCTGAGAGGGGGATTATGGGAGAGAAGGAGCGCTTGCTCCTTCTCTCTCTATGCGGTCAGCTGTATCGGCTGGATGCCGATACAGCTGACCCTCCGATGACGGGTGAGGGGCCCACTGCTGGCACCGGGCCCCCCCACCGCCTGTTCAGGCCCCATAGCTTCCGGGCAGCAGAGCAGGGAGAGCGATTCTCCCTGCTCTGCCGCAGAATGTAACTGTATCGGCGTGCTGTGCGACCTATCCTTTCAAATCAGGGCCCACCACGCAGGAACTGGGGCCCACCGGAGGTTTCTCCGGTGGCTCAGTCCGACCCTGCTTGCCAGCCTGATAATACCAGGCCACAGCAGTCTGCTTATCTTTGCTGGTTAACAAAAATAGGGGATCCCGTCGAAAAAAATTGGCTTGGGGTCCCCCCTATTTTTGTTAACCAGCCAGATGAAGCAGACTGCTGAGGCCTGGTTTTTCAGGCTGTTAAGGAGCCAAGATCCATGGACCTTGCCAGCCTGATAATACCAGGCCACAGCAGTCTGCATATCTTGGCTGGTTAACAAAAATAGGGGATCCCCTCGAAAAAAATTGGCGTGGGGTCCCCCCTATTTTTGTTAACCAGCCAGATGAAGCAGACTGCTGAGGCCTGGTTTTTCAGGCTGTTAAGGAGCCAAGATCCATGGACCTTGCCAGCCTGATAATACCAGGCCACAGCAGTCTGCATATCTTGGCTGGTTAACAAAAATAGGGGATCCCCTCGAAAAAAAATTGGCGTGGGGTCCCCCCTATTTTTGTTAACCAGCCAGATGAAGCAGACTGCTGAGGCCTGGTTTTTCAGGCTGGTAAGGATCCAATATCCATGGACCTTGCCAGCCTGATAATACCAGGCCACAGCAGTCTGTTTAGCTTGGCTGGTTAACAAAAATAGGGGATCCCCTCGAAAAAAAAAAACGGCGTAGGGGTCCCCCTATTTTTGTTAACCAGCCAAGTAAAATGCAGACTGCTGCGGCCTGGTATTAAAAGACTGTCAAGGCCCATGGATTTTGGCCCTCAACAGCCTGATAATACCAGGCTACAGCAGCCCCACATTTGGCGCATCAAAAGATGTGCCAATTGTGGCACTTTACCCGGCTCTTCCCACTTGCCCTGTAGCGGTGGCAAGCGGGGTAATAAGGGGTTAATGTCACCGTTGATTGCACGGTGACAATAAGCCCGGTTAATAATGGAGAGGCGTCAATAAGACACCGATCCATTATTAATCCCAAAGTTTTTAAATGTTTAAAAAAAAGACACAGCCAGAAAAAAGTATTTTAATTAAATAAAAGAGACAACACAGTTTTCATTAATTTTATTACTCTCTCATTCCTGCGATGCCATCGATCTCCTGTAAAAAAAGAAAAGAAACAAACCAACAGTATACCACCTGTCCGACGCAGTCCATAGTAACGAGTGTCCCACGACGATCCAGCTCTGCTACATCGCAATGACAGGCAGAGCCTGTCATTGCAACGCAGCACAGCTGATTACCTGCTTCTCCGGCGGTGACGTCATCGGACTGCTTCACGGCCGCGATTACCCAGCAGTCACTGCAGTTATCGCGAGAAAACTGCATGTGACCGCCAGGGAGAAGATGATGGCGGCCATCAAGCAGTCTAGGACGTGACCGCCGGAGATCTTCTGCCGGGTAAGTGCCGCTGACTCCTGACAGACCCGACCGACGGACACTGACAGTGACAGTGACATTCCGATTCCGGTATCCGATATGACGAAAATATCGGTACTCGGAATCGGAAGTCCGATACAGCGAATATCGGCCGATACCCGATATTTGCAGTATCGGAATGCTCAACCCTAATAGCGAGTACTTCACTACTCGCCTCGCAATATTCGGATCTCCCGCCCAGCATTTGCCAATCACAGTAATGCTGCAGCCTTCTTGGTTGTGGCATTACTATGATTGGCTGGCCGCCCAGTGTCATACATGATTCATAGCCAAGACTCATAGGCTCTATATTATCCCTGCCGCAGCCATTTTCTGCACATTGCATGCAGAACACAGCTAATGTAGGGAGAGTATGAGCAGATGCTAGGGAGAATTTTGTTTGTGCAAATCGTCCAGAAATTCTCTGTAAAACCCAAAAGCTCTTTTCAGAACTGAAAGTATAAGGTCAGGGACTGAGTAGTCACAGTTTTCCCAGCTATTTTTGGGGTCACATTTACCCCTGCAGGGCAATTTTTTTGTGCTGTTGTGGTGCTGTGTTCACAGCGAATATGACGCAGGTACTGCACAACTGACACGCAGTCAGCACCGCTGTCTTGTGTGGTGACTGGGGTGCGTAATCTCGCTTAAACCTCAGAGCAATTTTTTTTGTGGCAGCACCGCTGTCTTGTATGGTGACTGGGGTGGTAATCTCGCCTTTAAATCTCAGGCAATTTTTTGTGGCAGCACCGCTGCCTTGTGTGGTGACTGGGGTGCATAATCTCACCTTAAACTCAGGGCAATTTTTTTTGTGGCACTGCACTCACTGTCTTGTGTGGTGACTGGGGTGCGTAATCTCGCCTTACACCTCAGGGCAATTTTTTGTGGCAGCACCGCTGCCTTGTGTGGTGGCTGGGGTGCATAATCTCGTCTTAAACCTCAGGGCAATTTTTTTGTGCCGTTGCGGTGCTGTTTGTAAACCACAAATCAGTACCAGGCTGTAGTGCTACCTTCCCCAAAGCACTAACTTCTCCTTGTTCCCCAATATCTGTATCTGAACATCTGTGGCAGAAAAATCCAAAATTCCTAAAAAGGCTGTTGTGAAGGGAAACGGACATGGACGTGGATGTGGGGTTGTCATTGATTCCCAACAAGACACAGAGTCTGGGAGACCGAAAAAGGTTGCTGCATCTAGGTTCCTGGCGAAATGTCCCTGTCTGGAACGTAAAAGGGTCTGAAAGCCAGAAGAACAAGAGCAGATACTGTCTTGGATGGCTGATAAGGCCTCAATGAAAGTTTCTAGCAGCACCCAATCGTCCATGACAAAACAGTCTCCTGTCCATACAGAGAACACTGGGTCATACTCTTCTCAACCTGTTGCTAGCTCATCACCCCATCAGGAGTCACAGGAAACATTTGACCCCAACCTTGGCCACTCCGAGGATCTGTTTGGGCCATTTCCTTTCGCTGCCTCTGGCCTCTCACCGCGCGACATTGAAGAGGAACGTGAGGAGGTATCGTCTGTTGATGATGGCCAAATATTTGAAACCCCACGGCCAGAAGAAAGCCACTTTCATCCACATGATATAACGGGTGAAAAGGTGGAGGCTGATGGTGATGACACACAGTTGCCATCTGGCCAGTCAACAATATCAACACGGAAGGAGGATGACATGGTTGACGAGGTGGTCGATGATGAGACCACCGATCCAACCTGGACCGTTGGCACGCATAGCCAGCAAAGCAGCACAGAGGAAGGTGGATACGTAGCACCAACAAAGGCTCCAAGGGCTACTGGTTTGAGCAGAGTGTGAAGTGTGTCAACTGTTGCCAAGAGCAATCCCTCTGTGCCCCAAGTCAAGGCAAGGGTGCGTTCAGCCACTGTCTGGAAATTTTTTCAGATAGTCCTTCTGAACCAAATGTTGTCATCTGTAGCATCTGCCATACAAAGCTGAGCAGAGGCCAGGGCAAAGGCAACCAAAGCACCACCAATATGAGGAAACACATGGCAGCCAAGCACCCTAGCCGGTGGGCGGAACAACAGAGTACCAAATTGGTGTCTGCGGGTCAAACCATTGCCATGTCGCCTGTGATCCGTCCTTCCCAATCTGCTGGGTAGGAAGCAGGTGATCCTCATACCTCTTGCTCACAAGCTGCGGTTGCACAGACACAGGACACAACAAGCTCATCCACTTGTTTGTCCCAGCCAATCGTCCAGTTGTCCGTGCCCCAGATGTATGAAAGGAGGCATAAATACTAAGTCACGCACCCACAAGCACAAATACTGAACGCGCACATTGCCAAGTTGCTAGCCGTGGAGATGTTGCCATTTAGGCTTGTGGGGACACAGTCTTACCGTGATCTGTTCGCTGTGGCTGCCTCACGATACTCGGTTCCCAGCCAACACTTTTTCCCAGTGTGCAATCCCCGCGTTACACTAGCACGTCTTATACAATCTAAAGCGTGCTCTCACCAATGCTGTAACTGGGAAGGTCCACCTTACGACAGACACGTGGACAAGTACTTGTGGCCTGGGATGATACATCTCTGTCACGGCACACTGGCTCAACCTGGTGGAGGGTGGGACAAAGTCTGAAACTGGACCATCACATATCCTACCCACGCCACGAATAGCGAGCCCAACCTCAATCATGGTTTCCGCCTAATCATATACGTCCTATCTTCCCTCTTCCTCCGCCTCGTCATTCTATGCTGAATTACCCTCCACATCACTCCCAAGTTGGGAGATGTGCAGTAGCGCATTGGCAAAGCGTCAACACGCTCTGCTGCAGCTGATCTGCTTAGGTGAAACACCACACACTGCAGCAGAGCTGTGGCAAGGAATAAAACAAAAGACCGATCAGTGGCTCTCCCCACTGCAACTCCAACCCGGTCGGTTGTCTGCGATAATGGGCGTAACCTGGTGGCGGCTTTAAAGCTCGGGAAGCTAGTACACGTGCCATGCATCGCTCACATGCTGAACCTAGTGGTGCAGAAATTTATAAAAACATACCCTGATTTGCCATACCTACTTGAGAAGGTGAGCCATATTTGCACCCATTTCCACCATTCCTCAACCGGTTGCCGGTCTTACAGCGTTTGAAAAGTACCAAACCAACGACTCATTTGCGACCTGCCAACACGGTGGAACTCAACATTTATGTTGGCAAGGATAAGTGAGCAGCAGAGGGCACTTGCTGAATACCAGCATAAACATGCCCGTCACACTGAGACTCAGCCAAGACACATAATAACTGTCAAGTGGGTGTGGATCGCTGATATTTGTGAGGTGCTTGATAACTTTGAGTACTGCACCAAGCTTGTGAGCGGTGATCAGGCTATTATCAGTGTAACCATCCCTATGCTATTGTTATGATCTGCTACAAGCACTAAGGAAAGATGGGAATTCTGTCCCTACAATAGAACTAAGCTGGATCCCTACGATGTAACGGGGAACCTGATCCTGCGACCAGACCCGCTAAAGTCCTCAGCTAGTCTGAACGAAGACCTATAGTTGCGAGGGAGGAATTCCTACAAGATCTAGGGACTGGGAGAAAAGGTGGACACCTCCTAACAGAAATTGTAGCAGGGAAAATTAAACAGAAAACAAATTACTTAGAGATCCTAAGATCAAGCAAAACTGACTGAGTAAGGAACCTAAGCACCCGGCTAGCTTAAGAGTAGATAATACAATGAAGTCCAGCAAAGCCAGAAGGGCGGAGCCAGACTAAATAGGGAAAAAGGTCATGTGACCAGAAAACTGAAAAAACCTAACAAGAGGGTTCTAACAGTACCCTCCCTTCTAAGAGGATCCTCCGTATCCCCTAGGGCTTAGGCTTTTCCGGAAACCTCTTGTGAAACGCTCTGACAAGTCTAGACGCAGAAACATCATCCGCCCTCACCCATGAGTTATCCTCGGGTCCAGAACCCTTCCAAGCGACGAGATACTGCAAACTCCCTCTATACCGTCTAGAATTTAGGATGCGAGAAATCTCATATTGCCCGTCCTCCACCACCAGGGGAACAGTGGCCGAGACGTCTCCATCTGAGACCTCAGCTTTTTTCAAGAGAGAAACATGAAACACTGGATTAATCTTCCAGGAGGTAGGAAGCTCCAACTTAACAGCAGATTGGTTAATAACCTGAATGACCTTAAAGGGCCCTACAAACTTGGGACCCAATTTCTTAGACGGAATCCTCAAGCGCAGATTCTTAGAGGACAACCAAACCATGTCACCAATAGCAAACAAAACCTCTTGTCGTTTTCTATCAAAATACACTTTGGATCTTTTGTTAGCCTCCTGAAGATTACCACGCACCTCAGTCCAAACTCTCTCCAAAACACCAGAAAAATTCTCCTCTTCAGGTACAGCCGATCCCAACTTGGAAAATGACCCAAACAACGGATGTCTCCCAGTACAACAAAAAAAAAGGCGAACAACCAGCAGAAGCGGATGTATGGTTGTTAAGAGCAAACTCAGCAAATGGCAGAAACTCAGACCACCCCTCTTGATATCAGTCACAAAACAACGCAAGAACTGCTCAACATCCTGGTTTTTCCTTTCTGTCTGGCCATTAGACTCAGGATGATATCCGGATGAAAACGACAAATGAACTCCCAACCTGTCACAAAAGGCGCGCCAAAAACGAGCCACAAACTGAGGTCCCCTATCGAAAACAATGTCAGTAGGAACGCCATGTAGTCTGACAATTTCCTTGACAAAGGCCTTAGCGAGAGTCTTAGCGCAAGGCAGTTTGATGAAAGGAACCAAGTGACACATCTTGCTAAAACGGTCCACGACCACCCAGATGACAGTGAAACCCTCAGAGGGGGAAGGTCAGCAATAAAGTCCATAGCCAAATGTGTCCAAGGTGCACTAGGGACGTTCAGAGGGCAAAGCAACCCCGCAGCAGAAGTATGAGAAGACTTAGATCTAGCACACACCGTGCATTGATGCACCCAATTAATGACTTCTGTGAGACAGTGAGTGAATATGGGTTGAATGGGGTGTACATTTCACCTAGGTATAAGGGAAATGTGTGGCTTTGTAAACCTAGTGGTAGAGAAAGGTCACTACACCTTACATTCAGCACACACTTGCAGCTCAGGCCTGAAATCACTCAGGTGTTAATTAGGAGACCAGAAGTAGGTGTGTTGAAACACAGTCTGAGAGCTCATTCAGTCTGGACAAGGGGTCCAGGCACAGAAGGTGTCTCCAAGAGTGTGGGAGCTGCCTTAGCCCGGACACAGGGGGGTGTCCCGGCACAAGAAGCAGTCCCTAAGAGTGTGAGCTATCTCAGTCTGGGTGTAGGAAGTACCCCGGACACAGGAGTAGTCGCAGTGCGAATCCGTGTGAATAGCGGCTGAATAGGAGTGGATCTCTCTCAAGTCTGGACATGGAAGGTGCCTTCAGACACAAGGAGGAGTATCTGTGAAACTCCATACTGGTAACATATATCATATGTGTTGTTTTGGGTCAGGCTGGTAGAGCCGGGACCCGGATAGACAGGGCAATCGATTTATGTGTAATTAGTGGCTAGACAAGCCTAGGTTTTCTGTTTATGCTTTATTTTATCTGTTTGCTGTGGACTTTAATAAAACTGGTTGCGGCCAGTTTTTACCAGAATTGCTGTCTGAATGAACTGTTTCCGGGCCATTCTGTCTACCCAGACAGCGATCTCAGAGCTATATCCCCTGAAATGCTACAATTGGTGGAGAATGCGGGCAGCGCAGGGGCCGGTACAGTTAGTGCTGGAGTGTGCATGCAGCACAGAGGCTTAAAGACAGCAATAAAGGTGAAGTCTGTTGAAATAGCAGCAGAGAAAAAAAAAAAAGTGTCAGCAAGAGAAACGTCTGTTTGGAGCAGTCTTAAAGAGACAGGAGCCCTAATAGACTTTGCAAAGGAAAAAAAAAAGTGTCTGCACAGCAGAGCTGAATTTTTTATGGAAAAGACTGTGAAGTGTGTATGTCTTGAGTGAAGACTGCCGTTGTTGAGACAGAGAAGTCTGACAGCATGGATGACAGCATGGAGGCGCTGTTTGAACAAATGGCACAAGTTAATGTGCAACATAAAACTGCCGGGGTTGAGACAGATAAGTCCGGCAGTATGAAGGAGCTTATTGAGTACCTGGCCCAGGCCCAGCGGAGCCTGCAGCAGAGCATGGAGCAGCAGCGCCTGCAGCACCAGCAGCGCATGCAGCAGGCCCAGCAGCAATTCCTGCAGCAGCAGCAGGAGAATGACCGGTTGTTTTTTGAGCAGATTGCAGCTCTCAACACCTCGTCCCAGAGTAATGTTGTGAAGGTACCTGCGTTGTCCGCTGTAAAGAAGGCGGTAAGACGGTCCCTGAAAAAGATGACACCTCGTGATGATGTGGAGGTATATCTCACTAGGTTTGAGAGATTGGCAGAGAAGGAGAATCTGCCCCTATCTGAATGGGCCATGATGGTCGCACCCTATCTGATTGGAGAGCCCCAAAGGGCATATGCTGACCTGAGCGAGCAGGACAGCCAAGACTATGGCAAGCTGAAAGAAGAGATTCTTACCCGGCTGGGTGTTACGGTGACAGCCCGTGCCAGGGGAGTTCATGACTGGAGATACAGTTGGGAGTCTGCAGTCAGCAGGCTTGATTATGGAGTTGAAAAGGTGATAGTGGACCGCTACACCCAAGCACGTCCTCCTGAGGTACAGCCGTCGGAGAGGTCGTCACTTCAGAGTTCCCGGACGCCGAACTCTCGCGGTAAGAGCGTTCCAGCTGTTGGGGACATATGGGAGGGGGATTGTGGTGGACAGTGTTGGAGATGTCGTGAAATTGCAGCCAACTGTCCAATAGAGGGGGAGCCTATGTGTTGTGATGTTGGCAGATCCCTCTCTCCCTGCGCAGAGCCTGTGTGTGTGTCCACCTCAGCCGAAGAGACTGGACCACAGGGGTCCCCGGTGGTTGTAAATGACTGCCCAGCACAGGCCCTCTTGGACTCAGAGAGTCCAGTGACTTCCGTATGTGACAGCCTGATTGATAGGGACTTCATCCCTGATAAGCACCTGAGTATGGTGTGCATCCATGGAGACACCAAAGTCTACCCAGAGACTGCCGTGGACTTGGTCCCCAAACTCGGGGAGGTTTCATATGAAGTGGGGGTAGTGAAGACCCTGGTGCACCCCGTTATATTGGGTAATGACTTTCCCCGATCTAAGGGTCTCTGGGGAAAAAATGTTTCTGATGGACAGTGTGATGAAGCTCCTATTGAGGGTGCGCAGTCCCGAGGGGCGGAACACAGTGCTAGTGGGCCGTTAAACTTATGTGATAATGATGATGATCATGATAATGATGATGACCATGATAATGATGATGATGATAATTATAATGATGATGATGATGATGATCATGATAATGATGATGACCATGATAATGATGCTGATGCTGATAATGATAGTGATGATGATCATGATAGTGATGATGATACTGATCATAGTCATGATAATGATATTGATAATAATGATGATCCTGATAAAGATGAAATTCCTTTGCAGGTGATGTTGGGAGACGAGGATGGTGGTTCTCGGGAACCGAGTGTCCCTGACTTGCCTGTGTCCTGTGACAATTTTGAGAGTGAGCAGTGGCGAGACCCCACTTTAGGACAGCACAGGAAAATATGAGTGTTCTAAATGAGGTTTCCCAGGAGCCTGGCTCTGAGGAGAGGTTTCCTCATGCTGCCATGGACAATAACCTATTGTATAGGGACACTGAAGTCCAGAGAGAGGTCGTGAGTCAGCTCCTAGTGCCTGAGCTATATAGAAGTATAGTGCTGGGGTTGTCACATAGTCACATACTTTAGGGACCAGATGGTGAAGTTAATGTTGTGGATGACATGTTAACTAAGGTTCCAGATCAAGATGTGAATGAAAATGAATTGTATAACCCTGACAGTGAGCAGGATGTGAATGAAAATGAATTGTATAACCCTGACAGTGAGCAGGATGTGAATGAAAATGAATTGTATAACCCTGACAGTGAGCAGGATATGAATGAAAATGAAGTGTATAGCCCTGACAGTGAGCCAGATGTGGCTGAGAAAAAGGGGTCAGATAGTGATAGTGAATCATCTGATGACCATAAAGCAACCAGTGCAAATGAGGAAGGCATGGTAGCAGAGGAGGTTGAGAGTCCTGAGAAGAAAGCTGATGCTGACCTTACAGCCAGACAGAAGATGGCATCTGAAGATGTTTTAGGCTAAGTGCACACGATCAGGAATAATTGCGTTTTTTTCGCGTTTTTTCCGCGATTTTCCGCGGTTAAACCGCGAAAAAAACGCAAGCATTAAGCATTCTATACTTGTTAATTGATTGTGCATGTTTTGTACACATGTTGCGGTATTTTCCGCGAAAAAAACGCTTTGCGGAAAATCTAGCAACATGTTCATTAATTTAGCGTAACCGCGGTGATTCCGCCGCCATAGGAATGCATTGAACCGCTTACTTTCCGCATGTGGCTATGCCCACTATGCGCAATGTAAGCGGTTCATGTGCGGATGGTACCCAGGGTCTGGAGCAGAGGAGACTCTCCTCCAGGCCCTGGGTACCATATCCCTGGTAAAACAATAATTAAAATAAAAAATAATGATATTTCTCACCTTCCGGCGTCCCACGCAGCTTTCCCGCCTTCAGCGACGCTCCCGCCAACTTCCGTTCCCAGTGATGCTTTGCGAGATCACCCAGATGGCGTAGCGGTCTCGCGAGATGCTACGTCATCGGGGTGATTTGTCGCAAAGGACTTCTGGGACCGGAAGTTGCCGGGAGCATCGCTGAAGGCGGGAAAGCTGCGTGGGACGCCGGAAGGTGAGAATATCATTATTTATTATTTTTTTTATTATTTTTACATTAGATCTTTTTACTATTGATGCGGCATAGGCGGCATCAATAGTAAAAAGTTGGTCACACGTGTCAAACACTATGTGTGACTCGTGTGACCAACCTGTCAATCAGTTTTCCAAGCGATGCTACAGATCGCTAGGAAAACGCTAGCATTCTGCAAGCTAATTACGCTTGCAAAACGCTATTATTCTGGCGGGAATCAGCATACAAAAAACGTGCGTATTTCCTGCGGGAGAAGTGCGGGATTGCCGCGGAAATTTCCGCGGCAATTCCGCAACGTGTGAACTTAGCCTTACAGTTGGCCGGTTCCCTGGCGAAGACTAAGATGAAAGGAGGAGAGCTGAGCTTTAAAGGCAGGACTCTGAAACTGAACACAGCACAAGTGGATGCTGTTGAAGATGAGAAGTTGTCGGTGTGTGGTGTGGATCTGCATCATGCCAAGGACTCTGAAGGTGATGCTGCAGAGGTGGAAAAAGCCATGGAAGTGGTGGTCACCAAGCCAGATGCCTCATCAGAAGCTGAGGTCTCAAGTGCAGCTGTGAGGAACAAGACTGAGGATGTGGGGCTGACTCTGCCAGGAATCTGTTTCGGCCAGAGACAGTGGCGTGGATGGTGTACTGTCCGGATCAGTAGCTGCAACTCGTGAAGCTCAGGCTGGAAGTTCGGCGCCCGAGCCCCAGCATGTTCCCGAGTGATACAAGGATCTGGATAAATCACAAGATGAGATTTTGAGACATCAGGCTGGCAATGGTGAGCTCAAGCGCACTTTCATGGAGTCTACATCGGAGCCACGTCCCAACAAATGGGAAAAGCGTTTGTCACTCCATTGCAGACACACGGGAGCTCAGATGGGATGCAGAACGTGGTGGAAGAGAAGAATCCGGCGGGTTCTGAGTATACAGATGCAGCTATCAAGGAGAACTTGAGAGCTGGAATAAATGAAGATATTGGAGACCATAATGATGTGACTGAAGAGGTAGAATGTAAGACTGACGGTAGGGCTTCTGAGCATGTTCTACCAGAAGAGCCTGAAGAAGGGGCCGAGGACGTAAAGGACGTCCAACAGCTACAGGAGAAGATGCGTCTCCATGAGGTCTCCCCAAAGAAATGAAGACTGAGAATGTTGCGTTACGCGAGCAGCTGCAGCAGTGTGAACTGGATGTGGCATCTTTTGCCGGGAACGTGAGCGGTTCCAGCAGTTGCTCCAGAGAGCACAAAATGAAGGGGAAAGTGTATATAATACCTTGCAGGATCAAGGAAAGTGGTTGCACAGGTACCAGATGAATTGATTACTTCTCAGAAAAAACTCCAAACTGTGATGAAGGAGTGTGATGAAAGCCATGAGCATCTTCGTGAGAAGGTCAATGAAGTAAAAGGAAGGATACAGGGAATCTCTTCGTTGCAAGAGCAAATGCTGCTCAATAAGTCTAAGGCTCTATATAAGAATGCTGTTGTCACGGTAGAGCATTGCAGTTCGGCTGAAGATTTGGAGGATGAGTTGTGTGGACTGAGAAGGAAGAACGATCAGCTCCTTCTACAGTCCCAATCATTTGAACAGTGTAGCTTAAAATGGTCAGAGACCATGGCAGAGGAGCTTAAGGTCTGTGAAATAGACTTTATGAGTCCACCGATATCCAAGAAAATAGATGTGCTAAAGAGGGTTCAAGGGG
>JARQOD010010007.1:0-28982 GCA_033576555.1 Oophaga sylvatica | reverse complement strand
AGGGAATGCGCTCCCCGGGAATGGTTGGGGAAAAGTCAAACCCTGTATCACAAAGGTTTTTAACGGAATCTGTATCACAGTACAGCAAAACCGGCTTTCCCGACCACGGGACCAAAACTTGGTCCGATCTTTATGTTTTAGTGTACATTCCTTAGCGTTTGTGCTTGGGTGCGGGGAAAAAACACAGGAGACATAGGTTGAATGAAAGGGGACTTGTTTAATTCTAAAAGCTGTGAAAAAGTTCCCACAGTTTGCGGGAAACAGCGACGGAGAACGCGGGCCCGGAGTAACTTCAAGCACTACAAAAATCCCCAAAAGGGTTCAGGAACTTCTCTGTACCGTAATTCCTTGCAAACATGGTTTCACCAACGCAGGTTTCCAGAGCCAAAAAGTGTTAAAAGGTTCCTCAGTAGGGAATAGTGGAGTACAGCCCAAGGTTCGGAGTCGGGTCACGACGGGATGGGGCTTGTTAGGGCAGTTTGTTCAGCTGGGTGCTCAAGAAGCAAGGGGAAGAATCGGGCGGGAAACATGAAAACCGGAAACCCCATTTTAAATGAGGGCAAGAGCTGCAAAAAGACAGAAAGAAAAAAGGGCCCGAGGGAAATGAGTTTCAAGGAAAAAGAACAGAACAAAGAACCTTACACCTGGTTTTCAGGAAGTAAACAGAGACCCTTCTGTCCTTTTCGGCAGCATGTTTTCTTCCATTTAGGTGGGGGTTTGCTGCCTCTGAATTGGGGCGGGTGCGTTTTGCCCCAAAGAGATCCTGGACCTAAAAAAGAAACCCCTTGTTTTTTTTTCTCTCGAAATTTTCTCCAATAAGTAATTATGATGGGGTATGGGAGTTATTGGCCATGAGTGGGTTTTTGAAGAGTGGAGACATTGGCGTGGGAGCCAAACATCAGGTGGGGTCCTCAGGCCCCATAAGAATTGGTTTTTTGGGAAATCGCCAAGCGATTACCAGACGGCCGGGGGGGCCTTTTTTTCCCGTTTTATTTTGGGGTTTTCCCTTTTTTTCCCCGGCACTAAGAATGTTAAGGCGGGCCCTTCGAGGATTTCCCCTTTGGATCTCCGAGTTATCTGTCTGCTGTTATTTTGAAAGGGGGGTGTGTTCTTTCCGCCACTGCCCTTTGAGATGGTTTGGGGGGGCAGGGGATAAACCGGCGCTCCCCCGTTGGGAAATTTTTGCCCCGCCCCGTGGGGAAGTGTGATGCTGAGTTTCATTGTTCCGGGGTTTTGGCCGGTATCCCAGAATTTTTTTTTCCGGGTTTTGGGAGGGGGCCCCTTTTGGGGCCCTTTTTCTCGTACGTGGGGTTTGTGCAGCCCCTTGGGCTTGCCCCGTCCAAACCTTGCTCTCGCTTAGTGGTTTATTGATGCCTTGGGCTGGCCCAAGGCAGGACCCTTTTCTATGGTTTTATTTCGACCCCCTGTTTCTCAGAGAAGCCGTTTCTGGGTGATTTGTGTAGGTGTTCAGATATAATCTTGTGCCTTTCCCCAAATTTCCTTCCCCAAAATTGGTCCCTTTTTTCCTTCAGCCGTGGTTCGGTTACAGGCTTCCCCTAAAAAATTTGTCGACAGGGGCCATTTTGTTCCATTTTTTGGAGGACTTTTTGTTCAAATTGGTGTTAATTGTTTTTCCCCCGCTTTTTCCTCGCCAAAATGGCAAACTGAGAGAACAAACCAGAAGGGAAAATTATTGGGGGCTTTGGTTGCTGATCAAGATGACTGGTTTTTTTTTTTTTGCCTTTGGCTGGTTTGCTCTTAATAATGGGTCTCCCCCCTTTGATGTCTCCTTTTTCTGCAATTTGGGTTTCCCCTCGTTTTTTTTTCGGGACGCGGAGGTTTCTTCTGTGGGGTGTTGCTCTGTTGTGGAGCGTATGCAGCAGTTTTGGGGGCCCGGTAGTGGAGAGGTTGTCCCTCTTAGGGGGGCCCCCCCGCGGTTTGCCAACGGCATAGGACTGTGGCCCCGGGTTTTTAAGTGGGGGCTTGGTTGGTTGTCCTCAAAAAATACCCCCTTTGGGGTTCATTCCAATTTTAAAGCCTAGGTTCTTTTTCCCCTTTAAGATCATGGATCTTAATCCTGTTTCCTTTCGTTTATTCTTGGGGAAATTTTAAAGATCCAAAAGTTTTCCCCAAGTCCTTTGAAAGGTTTTCAAGCCATTGGTTCCGGTGCGCTCATGACCCTGTTTTGGTTGGGGCAATTGGGTTGTGATTGAGAAAAAATTGAATTTTGTTTTTTTAGCGGAAACTCCGTATTTGGTTTTTAATGGAGAGGTTATGGTTTGGAGGCAATTCTTGGGGTTTGCTTTGGGGCTCCTTCTAGGGATGTCTGTGGGTATCACAGAGCTATCCGCCGACTGGTTGCACAATGAGGGGCGGTAACCCTCCTCAAGGGGGGGGGTTTGTTGTGAATTTTTAGAAAAAAAATTTTTAGCAGAAGTCCCTCTGGTGGTTAAAAGTATGAAACATTAATGAGGGGTTTCCCGGTACAGATGGGTGGATTTAGGGAGGTTTCCCCATCATAGTTGGGTGTTTGTTCTTGTCTCAGTTGTTTCTGGTTATTGGAAAATTGTTGTCTTGCCCTTCTCCCCCCCAGATAGTATTTTTTTTTTTTTTATTTTGTTCTTGCCATTTTCTTTTTTCTGCATTTCTGTGGGTTGGCCAGGGGTTCCCCCCCCGGGGGGCTTGGGTTTTCTCGGTTCCCTTTTGGGCCATGTTGTTTGGTTTTTTTTCCTTTTCCCCTTTTTTCTGTGGTGGGCTTAGTTTTGTTTTACCAGGAACTAATTTGGGGTTGGGTTTTTTGATCCAGGTTTTTTGCAAAAAAAATTGTACCGTTGGCTTTTTTTTGGGTTTTTTTTTGGTTTTTGTAAGATTTCTTTCCTTTTTCTTGGCGATTGGGCCCCAAGTTTTCTCATACTATTTTCTGTCTGTGTCGTATTTCCCCTTTTTTAACCCCCATTAAAATTTGGGGGTTCCTTTTCTTTGGGGGTTTGCTCCGGGCAGTTTCTTTCCTCTTTCTTTTTAGGTTGTTAACTCTCAGGCTGGCGAGGTGTCTGGCCCCAAATGACGCTCCCGGCGGCCTTTTTTGTGGTGGTTAGTCGGGTACTGCATCAGTAGATTCCAACCCCCCTGGGTTTTGCCGTTTTTCCTGTCTCCTCGCTACCAAAAATAAGTACAGCTCTGCACCTCCTCCCCCTCTTAGCCCATGTCAGAAATGGACACAGTCACAGCTGGAAAAACGCGCCTGCAAAGCAAAGCGGCAACAGGTGTGCTAAGGGGAATTTGCTTTTGGGGACAAACCCCCCATGTGGAGGGTTGACAGCTCGAAAAAAAACAGGAGAGTGTGAGATACCCCGGAAATCTCAGCCAGGCTGGTTGTGTGGACAAGGCCGGAACCTGGGGGGGGTTTTGGGCGAGTCGAACTGACCAGTACCATGCCGGCCCGTGTGATCCTCGTTGTTCAAATTTTTTTAAAAAATTATCCAGGAGCTGCCAGATTGGGTTAAAGTACGGCCTTGTGGGCCCTTTTAGTAATAAATACAGCTTCAGCCACCCTTGCCGTTTTTTTTTAGCATCGATTGAGTTCCGGGTACGACTGTTGTTTTATGACTGTGTTTAGCGATTTGTCGATATCTAAAAATTCGGATCGGTTTGGGATCCCGTTTTTACTAAATTCGGCGATATCCGATTCCGATACCGGAAGCCCCCCGTAAGTCTAGGGGGAAAAATATGCAACTAAAAAAAACCTTTTTTTCCCCTTTAACCTAATTTAAACAAAGAAACATTTTATATTATATTTCTTTGGAAAAATTTTATACTTTTTGTATAGTTTATAAAATTTAAAAATAAAATATCTCTGATTCAATTGCGGGTAAAAAGGGGTTTAGTTTAAAAAAAGAAGACCCGCATGAAATGAACTTTGTTAATAGGGGAAAACCTGTCTTTTTTGTCGTTTGTATTGATTTGCCAAACAATTTTAAACGTTATGTTTTTAAAATTTCACACCTGTAGGGGTTAATTAAAGGTGTAAAATTGCTGAAAAAAAATGCGTGGGCTCCCGCCCTATTTTCGCAACCAGACAGACAAAGCAGTGAGTGGGGGCAGATAATAATAGCCCAGAGAGGGACCATTATTTTTGGCCCCCCCCGGCTACTAACATCTGCCCCAGACACCCCAGAAAGGGCAAATCTCTAATTAGATTTGCCCTTTCTGGCACTTTGCCCGTCTATTCCCATTGCCCTGTAGCGGTGGCGAATGGGTTAATAAGGGGTTAAAATGACCTTGCAATTGAAAGGTCACTTTAAGCCAGGTTAATAATTGAGAGCTGTCAATTAGACAACTATCAATTATTAATCCTATTGTATGAAAGAAAAATCAAACACACACACTTTAATAAAAAAGAAGTTTAATGAAATAATCACACAGTTTTTGACCATATTTTATTTTCCTGCTAAAACCATTTCCTGTAATAAAAATAAAGTAATAAAGCAAAATTATTCTTACCAATCCGATGTACAGTCAGGTCCCACGGTGTAATCCTTCAGAAAGGGTTAATGTTTACTGCAGGGACCGCAGCTAATGCTGCAGCCTCACAGTAAACCCCCAAATGAATGAGTTCCTCTCCTGGCTGACAGGAGAGGAAGTGGAAAGCTTAATTGATTGCTTTCCACTTTCACTTCAGGTCAGCCAGGGACACAATCAGTGACGTCAATTGGCGTGGGTTCCCCCTATTTTTGTTAACCAGCCAGATGAAGCAGACCGCTGAGGCCTGGATTTTCAGGCTGTTAAGGAGCCAAGATCCATGGACCTTGCCAGCCTGATAATACCAGGCCACAGCAGTCTGCATATCTTGGCTGATTAACAAAAATAGGGGATCCCCTCGAAAAAAATTGGCGTGGGGTCCCCCCTATTTTTGTTAACCAGCCAGATGAAGCAGACCGCTGAGGCCTGGTTTTTCAGGCTGGTAAGGATCCAATATCCATGGACCTTGCAAGCCTGATAATACCAGGCCACAGCAGTCTGCTTAGCTTGGCTGGTTAACAAAAATAGGGAATCCCCTCGAAAAAAAAACGGCATGGGGATCCCCCCTATTTTTGTTAACCAGCCAAGTAAAATGCAGACTGCTGCGGCCTGGTATTAAAAGACTGTCAAGGCCCATGGATTTTGGCCCTCAACAGCCTGATAATACCAGGCTACAGCAGCCCCACATTTGGCGCATCAAAAGATGTGCCAATTGTGGCACTTTACCCGGCTCTTCCCACTTGCCCTGTAGCGGTGGCAAGCGGGGTAATAAGGGGTTAATGTCACCGTTGATTGCACGGTGACAATAAGCCCGGTTAATAATGGAGAGGTGTCAATAAGACACCGATCCATTATTAATCCCAAAGTTATTAAATGTTTAAAAAAAAGACACAGCAAGAAAAAAGTCTTTTAATGAAATAAAAGAGACAACACAGTTTTCATTTTTTTATTACTCTCTCATTCCTGCAACGCCATCGATCTCCTGTAAAAAAATAAAAAAACCAAACCAACAGTATACCACCTGTCCGACGCAGTCCATAACGACAGTCCCACGACGATCCAGCTCTGCTACATCGGAATGACAGGCAGAGCCTGACATCCCGGCGCAGCACAGCTGCTTACCAGCTTCCCCGGCGGTGACGTCATCGGACTGCTTTACGGCCGCGATTACCCAGCAGTCACTGCAGTTATCGCGAGATACTGCATGTGACCGCCGGGGAGAAGAGGATGGCGGCCATTAAGCAGCCCGGGATGTGACCGCCGGAGATCTTCTGCCAGGTAAGTGCCGCTGACTCCTGACAGACCCGACCGACGGACACTGACAGTGACAGTGACAATTCCGATTCCGGTATCCGATATGACGAAAATATCGGAACTCGGGATCGGGATTCCGATACAGCCAATATCGGCCGATACCCGATATTTGCAGTATCGTATCGCTCAACACTAGGGTTGAGCATTCCGATACTGCAAATATCGGGTATCGGCCGATATTGGCTGTATCGGAATTCCGATTCCGAGTTCCGATATTTTCGTCATATCGGATACCGGAATCGGGATTGTCACTGTCACTGTCAGTGTCCGTCGGTCGGGTCTGTCAGGAGTCAGCGGCACTTACCTGGCAGAAGATCTCCGGCGGTCACGTCCTGCACTGCTTCATGGCCGCAATCTTCTTTCCCCGGCGGTCACATGCAGTTTCTCGCGATAACTGCAGTGACTGCTGGGTAATCCCGGCCGTAAAGCAGTCAGTCCGATGACGTCACCGCCGGGGAAGCAGGTAATCAGCTGTGCTGCGTTGCGATGACAGGCTCTGCCTGTCATTGCGATGTAGCAGAGCTGGATCGTCGTGGGACTGTCGTTATGGACTGCGTCGGACAGGTGGTATACTGTTGGTTTGTTTTTTTTATTTTTTTACAGGAGATCGATGGCGTCGCAGGAATGAGAGAGTAATAAAATTAATGAAAACTGTGTTGTCTCTTTTATTTCATTAAAATACTTTTTTCTTGCTGTGTTTTTTTTTTATACATTTAATAACTTTGGGATTAATAATGGATCGGTGTCTTATTGACACCTCTCCATTATTAACCGGGCTTATTGTCACCGTGCAATCAACGGTGACATTAACCCCTTATTACCCCGCTTGCCACCGCTACAGGGCAAGTGGGAAGAGCCGGGTAAAGTGCCACAATTGGCACATCTTTTGATGCGCCAAATGTGGGGCTGCTGTAGCCTGGTATTATCAGGCTGTTGAGGGCCAAAATCCATGGGCCTTGACAGTCTTTTAATACCAGGCCGCAGCAGTCTGCATTTTACTTGGCTGGTTAACAAAAATAGGGGGGATCCCCACGCCGTTTTTTTTTCGAGGGGATCCCCTATTTTTGTTAACCAGCCAAGCTAAGCAGACTGCTGTGGCCTGGTATTATCAGGCTGGCAAGGTCCATGGATATTGGATCCTTACCAGCCTGAAAAACCAGGCCTCAGCGGTCTGCTTCATCTGGCTGGTTAACAAAAATAGGGGGGACCCCACGCCAATTTTTTTCGAGGGGATCCCCTATTTTTGTTAATCAGCCAAGATATGCAGACTGCTGTGGCCTGGTATTATCAGGCTGGCAAGGTCCATGGATCTTGGCTCCTTAACAGCCTGAAAATCCAGGCCTCAGCGGTCTGCTACATCTGGCTGGTTAACAAAAATAGGGGGGACCCCACGCCAATTTTTTTCGAGGGGATCCCCTATTTTTGTTAATCAGCCAAGATATGCAGACTGCTGTGGCCTGGTATTATCAGGCTGGCAAGGTCCATGGATCTTGGCTCCTTAACAGCCTGAAAATCCAGGCCTCAGCGGTCTGCTTCATCTGGCTGGTTAACAAAAATAGGGGGGACCCCACGCCATTTTTTTTTCGAAGGGAACCCCTATTTTTGTTAATCAGTTCCCTCTGACGTCACTGATTGTGTCCCTGGCTGACCTGAAGTGAAGGTACTGCCACACTAAACAATCCCGCTAGCGATCATGATAACGATGCATACTAATGCGATCGCTAGCGGGATTGTTTCTATATCGCTAAGTGCGGCCACATTTAGCGATATAGTTAACGACGCTATCGCCGTTAGCGATCTTCTTAACGACTTTAGCGGTACAAAAGTACCGCTAAATCGCTAAGAAAAGGTGCCACACTAGCGATATATACTTACCCAGCGGGAGCGCCGACGAGAAAATAGGGTCCGGAACGATTCCAGCGACGAGCGAGATCACAGCAGGAAGCTCGTCGCTGGAAGCTGCCGCACTGAACAACATCGCTAAGGGATCGCTAAATAGTGACGTTTTTTAGCGATCCCGTTAGCGATATTGTTCAGTGTGGCATACCCTTAAGTGGAAAGCTTAATTGATTGCTTTCCACTTTTAAGGGCCCGTCTCACATAGCGATATCGCTACCGAGATCGCTGCTGAGTCACTAGTTTTGTGACGCAGCAGCGAGCTCACCAGCGATATCGCTGTGTGTGACATTCAGCGACGATCAGCCCCCCTGCCGTGTATCGCTGATCGTCGCTGAAATGTCAGGACCTTTTTTTGATCGCTGGTTTCCCGCTGACAGGCACACATCGCTGCGTGTGACAGGCGGGAGACCAGCGATCCGCTGGTAACCAAGGTACACAGCGGGTTTCCAGGCGCGGGGCTGTGCCTAGAAACCCGCTGTGTACCTTGGATACCAGCGCCCTGATGCAGGGAGCTGGTATCCAAGGTACACAGCGGGTTTCCAAGCGCTGCGCGGTGCCTGGAAACCCGCTGTGTACCTTGGTTACCAGCGGATCGCTGGTCTCCCGCCTGTCACACGCAGCGATGCGTGCCTGTCAGAGGGAAACCAGCGATCAAAAAAAGGTCCTGACATTTCTGCGACGATCAGCGATACCCGGCAGGGGGGCTGATCGTCGCTGAATGTCACACACAGCGATATCGCTGGTGAGCTCGCTGCTGTGTCACAAAACTAGTGACTCAGCAGCGATCTCGGTAGCGATATCGCTATGTGAGACGAGCCCTTAAGCGATGTTACCCGCAGTGTCGCTGTCCCAGATCGCTGCCTGAGCTGCCTGTTTGGCAGCTCAACAGCGATCATGTAGCGATACACCAGCGATCCTGACAAGTGCATATCGTTGTCGGGATCGCTGGTGTATCGTTATGTGACACCCAGCCTTTACTCTCCTGTCAGCCAGGAGAGGAACTCATTCATTTGGGGGTTTACTGTGAGGCTGCAGCATTAGCTGCGGTCCCTGCAGTAAACATTAACCCTTTCTGAAGGATTACACCGTGGGACCTGACTGTGCATGGGATAGGTAAGAATAATTTTGCTTTTTTATTTTATTTTTATTACAGGAAATGGTTTTTGCAGTAAAATAAAAGATGGTCAAAAACATGTGTCTTTATTTCATTAAAATTATTTTTAATTAAAGTGTGTGTGTTTTATTTTTATTTCATGCAATAGGATTAATAATTGATAGTTGTCTAATTGACAGCTCTCAATTATTAACCTGGCTTAAGGTCACCTTTCAATAGCAAGGTGGCTTTAACCCCATATTAACCCATTCGCCACCGCTACAGGGCAATGGGAATAGACGGGCAAAGTGCCAGAAAGGGCGAATCTAATTATAGATTTGTCTTTCCTGGGGTGTCTGGGGGCAGATGTTAGTAGCAAGGGGGGGTGCCAAAAATAATGGTCCCTCTCTGGGCTATTATTATCTGCCCCCACTCACTGGCTTTGTCTGTCTGGTTGCGAAAATAGGGCGGGAGCCCACGCATTTTTTTTCAGCAATTTTACACCTCATATATATATATACATGTCATTGAGTTTGTGACACATATATATATATATATATATATTTATAGTTCATACACTTCTACATAGTATAATAGCCGCTAATTCAATTGCCGGCTTTTGTGAAAATGCAGAACCCGACATGAAATGACACTTGGTGTACATAGGGTTAACCATGTCTTTTCATGTCCTTTGCTATCTAATTTGCACAAACAATTAAATCAGTCTATGTGTGCAAAATTTCACACCTGTAGGGGTTAATTAAAGGTGTAAATTCGTAGCAAAAAAGTCTGGTTTTTTTTACAACGAATTTACACCTTTAATTAACCCCTACAGGTGTGAAATTTTGCACACATAGACTGATTTAATTGTTTGTGCAAATCAGATAGCAAACGACATGAAAAGACATGGTTAACCCTATGTACACCAAGTGTCATTTCATGTCGGGTGCTTCTGTCTTTTCACTGAAGCCGGCTTTACCCGGCAATTGAATCAGAGGATATTTTACTATGTAGAAGTGTATAAACTATACATATATGTATATATATGTCACAATGACATGTATATATATATATATATATGTATTCTATGTGTGTATATTTAGTGTTTACAAGGAAAGAATGGGTTTTTTTAGTTACGATATTTTGTTCCCATAGACTTACATGGGACTTCCGGTATCGGTATCGGGTATCGCCGATATTTTAATGATATCGGCGATACCATTCCGATTCCGATACTTTTGGATATCGGAAAGTATCGCTCAACTCTACTCAACACTAGTGATGACCCCATTCGTTGGAACTCTACGCTGCATATGTTAGAAAGTATTTTGTGCGCTATAGTCTGGACTACAACCACAACTGTCATACTGTCTGTTCAGCGTGGATGGCCTGAGGACAGGGGAGAAGAGGAAGCGGAGGAGAAGGAGGACACCTTGGTCAGTTGTCCTGTTGGTGAGGACACAGAAGTCTTGCCTGTTACCAGTCTGGCACGCATGGCTGAATTTATGTTGCGCTGCCTTTCCCGTGACCCTCATATTGTCAAAATATTGGGTACCAGAGGCAGACAGGTGTAACAAAATGGTGTAGTACCATAGGGCCATTGTTGAATAATTATTAAAAAAAATTCCCATCTCAAAACGCTGGCGGCAGAGATAATAGTTTGTTGGCCAACCAAGCAGGACAGGGAGACAGACACAAGTCCACTCCAGCAGAGGCAGGGGAACACTGGCAAAGTTCTGGGACAGTTTTCTAAGACCATCCCATCGCCCATGCACTGAGTTGCAGGGTAATCTCACAAGGAATGCAATGTTCTCTAAGATGCTGAGGGAGTACCTTGCTGACCGTACCAATGTCCTCTGTGATTCCTCTGTGCCTTTTAATTATTGGGTATCCAAGCTGGACAGGTGGCATGAGCTGGCTCTCTACGCCTTGGAGGTCCTGGCCTGCCAAGCCGCTAATGTTTTGTCCGAGCGGGTTTTTAGTGCTGCTTGTGGCATTATCACAGATAAGCGCATTCGCCTTTCTACGGAAACTGCAGACAAGCTGACTCTTATAAAAATGAACAAGGGATGGATTGAGCCTGACTTTTCGACACCACCAAATAATGACAGCGAAGCATAAACTACAATGTAGTGTTTTTTTGGGAGGTGTATTCCCATGCACCTCTTCAGAACCAAACATGGATATATGCTTCCTGATTTTGGCTATTTGGTGTCCTACTCCTTCTTCTCATCTTCCTCACCGTCCACCATCACTTCAAACACCAGGGTGAACATATTCAGTCATGCTCCGGCCACTCTATATTTTGGCAAGGGTGTTACACCCCAAAGGGAAATGTTTGCCAGCCCATACACTTAGTGTATAGGCATTCCAAGTATAGGAGACCCGCTCCTTTAAATTGGGCATATTTTTAATCAGGCCTTCCTCCACGGCTCATCATCCACCGCCACTAGATCAGCAGGGTTAACGTGTTCCATGCTGCTACAGCCAGGGTCGAATTCCTAACAAGGGTGGGTGTTTATGCTGGGCGTAAAATACTTGTTATGGAAAAGGTTGAGGTGTACCCCACAGGGGAAAATGTTTGCCAGCCCATACACTTGGTGTATGGGCATTCCAAGTCTAGGAGACCAGCTCCTTTTTAATGGGACATTTTTTTTATGAGGCCCTACTCCATGTTTCTTCCAAGGGGGGATTTTGGTTATTGCGGTGCATATGACTTGGTAGCAGGGCAGGCAATGCAGTCAATGCCTAAGAAAACAGAATGGGAGTATAAAATTAATAATGTGAAGTGGATTTTCCTTGGCCCATCCAGCACCTGGGTTCAAAGGCATATATGGGTGCATATGACTTGGTAGCAGGGCAGGCATTGCAGTCAATGCATAAGAAAACAGATTGGGAATACAAAATGAATAATGTAAAGTGGATTTTCCTGGGCTCATCCAGTATGTGTGTTCAAAGGCATATTGGGGTGCATATGACTTGGTAGCAGGGCAGGCCTTGCAGTCAATGCATAAGAAAACAGAATGGGAGTACAAAATTAAAAATATGAAGTGGATTTTCCTGTGCCCATCCAGTACCTGTGTTCAAAGGCATATTGGTGTGCATATGACTTGGTAACATGGCAGGCCTTGTAGTCAATGCATAAGAAAACACAATGGGAGTACAAAATGAATAATGTGAAGTGAATTTTCCTGGGCCCATCCAGTACCTGGGTTCAAAGGCTTATTGGGGTGCATATGACTTGGTAGCAGTGCAGGCATTGCAGTCATTGCATAAGAAAACAGAATGGGAGTGCAAAATGAATAATGTGAAGTGGATTTTCCTGGACCCATCCAGTACCTGAGTTCAAAGGCTTATTGGTGGGCATATAACTTGGTAGCAGGGCAGGCCTTGCAGTCAATGCAACATTTTTTATGGAAGCCATCCTGGACATCTCGTGAAAGGTTTATTGGGGTGCGGCGTAATTCTTGGCAGCCCATCTACTCACTGCATAGGCTATAACAGTTTAGGAGACCCACTGTTTAATAATGACCCTTTAAGCAGATTAATGCTGCCTGATACCCCTGTAAAAATAGACCCTGGAACTTTAAGAGTCCCTCCTTCATAAATGAAACAAAATATGTCTGCTTATGTGTCATACACGACATGGCCAGCTAGGGTTGGCAAATGTTACAATGGCGTTTCCCTGTAAATGCATTTGTTTTGGTTGCAAGCAATGTTAAAGTTGAAAAACACTTCAAAAATGAACATAGTCCTAGTGGTGGATGAACATTTTGGTCTGGGGTTATTTATTTTGCCTTATATATAAGTCATTATCCTGGAAAGGATGTACCATAACATATTTCCCAGCAAAATCCATTTTGGTTTTGTTTTGGTATGTTTTTGGCTGCATCGGTAAAAATGGCATGAAACTCTGACATTATTTAAAGCTGTGAACTAGGAGTCAGGATTCAGGAATGCTTCCTGGGGCACACCCCATGATGTCCCTGTGTCATTTGAGCAGTGTTTCCATCATTTTCAGACATATTTAGACCTTAAAAGGACTCAGTGGCTCAGGTAGTGCAGCTCATCCAGGATGGCACATCAATGCGAGTTGTGGCAAGAAGGTTTGCTGTGTCTGTCAGTGTAGTACCCAGAGGCTGGAGGCGCTACCAGGAGACAGGCCAGTACACCAGGAGTTGTGGATGGGGCTGTAGGAGGGCAACAACCTAGCAACAGGACCGCTACCGCCGCCTTTGTGCAAGGAGGAACAGGAGGAACACAGCCAGAGCCCTGAAAAATGACCTCCAGCAGGCCAAAAATGTGCTTGTGTCTGCACAAATGGTTAGAAACCGACTCCATGAGGATGGTCTGAGTACCCGACGTCCACATATGGGGGTTGTGCTCACAGCCCAACACCATGCAGGACGCTTGGCATTTGCCACAGAATACCAGGATTGGCAAATTCACCACTGGTGCCCTGTGCTCTTAACAGATGAAACCAGGTTCACACTGAGCACATGTGACAGACGTGACAGAGTCTGGAGATGCCGTGGAGGGCGATCTGCTGCCTGCAACATCCTTCAGCATAATCGGTTTGGCAGTGGGTCAGTAATGGTGTGGGGTGGCATTTCTTTGGAGGGCCACACAGCCCTCCATGTTCTCACCAGAGGTAGCCTGACTGTCATTAGGTACCCAGATGAGATCCTCAGACCCCTTGTGAGACCATATGCTGGTGCAGTTGGTCCTGGGTTCCTCCTAATGCAGGACAATGCCAGACCTCATGTGGCTTGAGTGTGTCAGCAGTTCCTGCAAGATGAAGGCACTGAAGCTATGGACTGGCCTGCCCGTTCCCCAGACCTGAATCCGATTGAGCACATCTGGGACATCATGTCTCGCTCCATCCACCAACGTCACGTTGCACCATAGACTGTTTAGGAGTTGGCGGATGCTTTAGTCCAGGTCCGGGAGGAGATCCCTTAGGATACCATCCACCGCCTCATCAGGAGCATGCCCAGGCATTGTAGGTAGGTCATACAGGCATTGTGAGGCCACACACACTACTGAGCATCATTTTGACTTGTTTTAAGGATGAGTATCATTTTGACTTGTTTTAAGGACATTATATTCCACTTTAATTTTGTGGTTGACTCCAAATCCAGGCCTCCATTGGTTAATAAATTTGATTTCCATTGATGATTTTTGTGTGAGTTTGTTGCCAGCACATTCAACTTTGTACAGAACAAAGTATTCAATGAGAATTTATAATTCATTCGGATCTAGGATGTGTTATTTGAGTGTTCCCTTTATTTTTTGAGCAGTATATATAAAAAAAAACACAATACTCACCTCTCCTCCTCGTTCATTCTCTGCTTCAGGCTCTGCAGATCGTCTCAGCAGCTGCTTCCCAGCACACAACATGGCGCTCGAAAAACTCATGTAATCGTGCACCCGCAGTGTCAGAGGCAGAAGGGAATGATGAGGTAGGAAGCATCATCTGACTCTCTCTTCTTCATATTGATTTCAACTGTATCGGCATCTATGATGCCGATACAGTTGAACATGGCGCTCGGGAGGGGGGAGCGGTGCTGATACTGGGCCCCCCTGTCTTGCAGGAACCTACTAGCTGTGGGCCCCTGGGGGAGCAAGGGCCCTAGGCAGCTGCATAGTCTTCCTACCCCTAACACCGGACCTGACCCTCATATTGCACACAGCGCAGGCAGTGGTGAGATAGAACGGACAAGTATGTGATATGCATAATCCCTGCCACAATCTAGACATGTACGGCCTAGCTCAGTACAAGTGAATTGAGAAAGATTGCGTACGTCTAGTCACCGTGTGACCAGGAATATGCATATCTCATATTTGTGGTCATATGAATGCACGGTTTTAATACTAGTGTTGAGGAGAGCCATTAGATCAAATACTTAATTAACCTCAATACATAAGAGCTAGAGAGGAACTACCCATAAAGTGTATTAATTCACCTTACATAAGCTTTTTCAGATCAAAGTGTCACACTAAAGATGGCTGCCATTTCCTGTTTCACCATACCATGTGCTAGTATCCAAGATGACGCCTACCCTGATGACCTCATAGATCCGCCCACAATGACGCCCATTGCCCAACCCACTAACCAATGGAATACATCCGATCACTCTTGTGTCGACCCGCCACCACAATTGTGGATTACCAGGGCAATGGGGTACTCAGAGCCGAGCCCATGGAAGTCTATGGGGATTGTCACAGGTAGCGGTGGCTCGGTCTGTGGCCCTGGCGGTCTGGCGTATGTTGGGGATATATTTACAGGGGATAGATTTATATACAGTTCGTGACGCCACCTGTAGTCTTCTGGTAATTTGTACCAGCGCTGCTGTAGATCTCTGAGGGGATGGTGAGGCAGCTAGATGTCGGGTCCCCTACAGGTGGGACTCTTCCCTCAGGTCGGTAGTTATATAGGGATTGTGCAGGCATGCAATTAATAACTCAGTCTCACACCGTCAGCGTCTTTCCATACCTTTACTTGTAAGATGGTAAGGCAGGTCCCAGGGAGGCTGATGGGGTTGATGGAGGATGAGCTTTGAGGCAACGGTTAAGCAAGTTAGGGGCCTCCTTTACTGTCCAATGATGATGAGTCCAACCAGCTTGAAGCGTAGTTCCCTCTATAATTCCAGCTATTCCAAAGCTGTTCTGCCCGGTCAGTTTTGTGGTTGGAGCCTTCCTGTGAGAAAGCTGAATTCCTATCTTGTCGTGCACTGACTCAAGGTCCTCACTTCCCCTGACCCCAGTTACGTACTGACTCTTCAGGGCTGCTTGCCACGACCTAAGGTCCGGTAAGCCTCTGGTTTTCTTACCACTATGCTTGAAGCTATAGTGATCCTTCGGTCTCCAGTGACCGGTAGCAATGTGCAGGTATCCTATACCTATGGCACTTCACTGCTCTCTTCCACTTTGCCCTTCGATTTGCTCGACTCTTAATAGATATCTCAGTCTGTCTTCCAGTGGGGCACAGCTCTGACTAGGCTGAGGTGAACTAGACCACCTGTACTAGCCTCCACTTTCTGAACTGCTAACAGGCTCAGACTGGACACGTCTACTCTGTCCAAGGACAGGAAACTGACTGACTAAATCACTCCCTTCCACACCCTGCTGGGTGTGTCCGAAGTGTACGTGATATTATGAAGAGCCCTTAACTGTTACCTCTCCACTCATCCTCCTGGTATTGTGTACCAGGGCTACACATTCCCCCATGGTAAACGACAGCACTCCCGGGCTGTAAAATACAAAGAGACAATTTGTTTATGCATTAAACATTAAACATTAATTCGTCCCATCCGGGAGGTAAGGATGTCTTGAACGTTGCAAACAATAACATTATAGAAAAATACAAATATTAAATAACATTTTCATATAAATAGACAATATACTTGTGAAGGACCCGCACCAAACCTTCAACGTGGGTCCTGGGTGGGCTGCAGGACATCCGAATGCAGACCTCACTCAGTGCCACACCACAGGGTTTTCTGTTCAGAGGTAAGTCAAGGCTTCATGTGAAACCATTAAAAGGCACCTTAGTGCAACTATTTACAGGATACAGTTTTTGGGCTGGCTCAGTCCTCAGCCTCTGAGTCCATTATAAGACATAATAGGGAAAACATATTATATAGACTTTTTACAATATTCACATCAATTCGTTATAATCACTGCTGATATCTAATGGGTAACTTCCCTTTTGTGATTCGCTCTGATCTACGTGGTGTAGCTTCAGGTATATCAAGTTGCGATCTGTCTGCACTGCGTAACGGCAAACTATAGAACTGCCTCAATCTTTCTATGGATCTGGCAAGCGTACTGATGGCTGGGCGGTGTGAGTCAGCTTCACCAGGGGATCCCATAGTATGGGGCGCTGCTTCAGATGATCCTTCGTGAGAGTCCATAGGTTGAGGTGTTGCTGGGATGGGTAACTCCTGAACGGGCTCGACTGGCACCACGGGCACAACTGGAGGTAGAACTTCCTCTTGTGGCTGATAAAACTGCAACACCGGAACTATTACAGCATCTCCCAGTCTAGGCCAATCCGCAGGAAAATCTCCCAGATCGGTGTGTATGACCTCTTCTTTCCTTTCTTTTTGATTGATGACAGGGTTCTTGTCACAACATTTTAAGGGTTCTGGACACAATTTCAAATGGTCTCTGGACACAGTGGTTGTTGTTCTTCCTCCGTCCTTACTGATGATACAAACTTTTCTGTTGTCATATTTAGAATCTTGTACGACGTAGGGTTCTTGCTCCCACTGGTTATCCAATTTGTGCATCTTCCTTTTTCTTTTTAATACTACCTCTCCAGGCATCAAAGGCTTGGCAGGAGCATTTCTGTTGTAAATATCTTCCTGTTTCTCCCGTGCCTTGTTGAGACTTTCCTCCACGCAGATTTGCACTCTTCTGTACTGCTCTTGCCGATTGATGTCCCAGTTTTCAACGGCGTCGTCTGCCTCCGGTTCTACCACTCCAAGTTCTAGATCCATTGGTAGTCTTCCGGGCCTTGCTCTCATAAGATAGGCTGGAGTGCAGTTAGTGGAACTGACAGGTATATGGTTATACAAATCAACCAAATCAGGTAGTAAATCCGGCCATCGATTCCTGTCTTCCAACGGTATGGATCTCAACAAATCAAGGACAATATGGTTCATTTTTCGCAAAGACCGTTGGTTTGAGGGTGATATGGTGTTGTTCTAATTTTCTTGCACCCGTACATGTGACAGAATTCCTTGAATAAATCAGCTTCGAAAGCAGGTCCTTGATCGGTTAATACTTGCTCCGGATACCCATGCGGTCTGCAGAAACTTGCTTGAAAGGTTTTCGCGGCCGTCACTGCGGTCTGATCCTTAACTGGAACAACCACCAGAAATCTGGAGTAATGGTCCACCATGGTCAGGGCGTATGAGTATCCAGATCTACTTGGCGACAGTTTGACGTGGTCCAGGGCCACAATCTCCAGGGGGCGAGTCGTCCGGATAGGTTGCAGGGGTGCCTTCTGACTACCGTAGTCCTTCCTTCTGAGACCACAGGGTCCACAGTTCCGACACCACCTCTCAATGGAGCTGCGCATCCCTACCCAGTAGAACCGGCATCTCAACAGGGTCTCCAGCTTTCTCCAGCCAAAGTGTCCTGCTTGATCGTGGTACGCTTCCAACACCATTTGGACGTCTGCCTTGGGGACCACTATTTGCCAGACCATCTCATGGGTTCTGGGGTTGACGTATCTCCTGCACAACTTCTCACGGTATAGGAACAACCTGCTTTTCTCGTTCCACAGGAGCTTGGCTGACATAGGTGCTTCCTTTTCCAAAGAGGAGCCTTCCTGTCTTAACAACTCCTTGATGCGGCTGACCACTGGATCACTGTCCTGAGTCTCTTTCCAACTGTGATGGGGTAAAGGATTTAATGTTGCACCATACTGCTTTCTGTTGACTCGATGCTCGTGGACTACCCCATTTCGATGGAACGCAGGTAGCTCAATTTCTTCCAGGTCGTCCGATTCTTCTTCCGTATCAGAGTCATGCGGCATTCGGGACAATGCATCAGCATTAGCATTCTTTCGACCTGCCCGGTACTTGATAGTAAACTGGTAATTGGACAACCGAGCCATCCAACGCTGCTCCATGGCGCCCAGCTTGGCGGTTTCCAGGTGCGTTAACGGGTTGTTGTCTGTGTACGCCGTGAACTTATTGGAGGCCAGATAGTGCTTAAATCTTTCAGTAATGGCCCAGACCAGCGCCAGAAACTCCAGCTTGAAGCTGCTATAATTTTCCGGATTCCTTTCAGTTGGCCTGAGTTTTCTGCTGGCATATGCGATGACTTTTTCTTGGCCATTCTGCTTCTGACTGAGAACTGCTCCCAAACCTTCATTACTGGCGTCGGTGTACAACAGGAACGGTTGGCTGTAATCAGGATAGGCCAAGATCTCATCACCTGTAAGGATCTCTTTCATCTTTTGGAATGCTTCAGCCTGTTCTTTACCCCAGTTAAAGGGAGGGTTTCTGCTCTTTAAGGATTGTCCTACCAGGAGGTCCTGTAAAGGAGCTGCCTTCTTCGTGTAATCTTTCACGAACCTTCTGTAGTAACCCGTTAGTCCCAGGAACTGTCGCACTTCCTTAAGGTTCTTCGGCTCCGGCCACTTCTGGATGGCAGTGACTTTCTCTGAGTCCGGCGCTACTCCTTCCGAACTGACGATGTGCCCCAAGTATTGTACCTTCTGTTTGAGTAGATGGCATTTTGAGGGTTTCAACTTCATCCCGTACCTGGACAGGGATTCAAATACTTCTGCCAGGTGCTTCAGATGGTCCTCATATGTCTTGGAATACACGATAACGTCGTCTAGGTATAGCAGCACGGTTTCAAAATTGAGATGTCCCAGACAGTTTTCCATCACTCTCTGAAATGTTCCTGGGGCACTGCTGAGCCCAAACGGCATTCTGTCGAACTCACAGAGCCCCATTGGGGTGGTGAAAGCCGTTTTCTCACGATCCTCCTCAGCCACAGCCACTTGCCAGTAACCACTAGTCAGATCAAGGGTAGAAAAGTAGTTAGCCGTTTTCAGAGCAGCTAATGATTCCTCTATACGTGGTAACGGGTATGCATCCTTGTGTGTTATGCGGTTCACCTGCCTGTAATCCACACACATTCTCATACTACCATCTTTCTTTTTAACCAGAACTAGAGGGGCTGCCCAGGGGCTACAACTATCCCTTATCACCCCAGCTTTCTTCATATCATGCAACATTTCTTTAGCCTTCTGATAATGAGCTGGAGGTATGGGCCTATACCGCTCTTTGATGGGAGGATGACTGCCTGTAGGGATATGATGTTGTACTCCCTTAATTATCCCAAAATCAAGTGGATTTTTGCTAAACACTTGGGCGTACTCTTGCACCACCCGTAATACCCCTTGCTTCTGGTGAGCGGGAGTGGTGTCCGTCCCAACATGGAGTTGCTGACACCATTCCGCCACCTGAGTTGCTGGGTCATTGTCCTCCGCTATTTGACAGGAGTCTAAGGACTCAGCCGGGAGAATAGAATTATTATCAACAGCATGTAGTTTAGCAATGGTTGCATAACGGGGTAAGTTTACCTCATCATCTCCCCAATTGAGAAGCCGTACCGGTACTCTTCCATTCACCACTTCTACTACTCCTCTAGCAGTCATAAGTGTAGGTCTATGTTCTGAATGGTGGGGTTCTACTACAGCTTGGTAATTCTGTCCTCTCAGACCTATGGCCGCCCTGCACCAAATGATCATTTCACTCATTGGGGGTATCACAATAGGATCCGAGTCAGTGACCCGTACATTACCAATTTCGCCGTCTGTAAGCTTCGCTTGCTGCTGACACACCAGGGCCCGGATCTCTCTTTGGATTACTCCTCTCTGCCTTGGTCGGGCAATCTCAGCGAGCTGTTGGAGTAAGAACACAACTTCTCCCAAACAATTACCGATAATGTTAGTACCCAAAATTATATTTAAACCGTTCTCCTCATTTACAGTCTTTACTACCAGAAGCCCCTGGTCTTTCAACTCCTCTCTGCCCACCTTTACATCTACACATTTTGTCCCGAGTACTTCTACAGGAAGACCATTAGAAGCATACACGGTAAAGTCAAGGCTCGGAGGTTTAAGACTGTCCATTGACCAGTACTTGGTATATAGGGCATCAGGTATTAGGGTCACCTGCGACCCAGTGTCTAACAATGCTGGAACAGCAATACCATCTAGAATAATAGACAGGTAGGGTCGCCCGCCCACATACCTGCGGCTCCAGTCTAGGGGGCCTGACGGGTATTCTCCTGGGTGTTGGCCTTTGGACCCAGGTTCTGCCCGTTTAAAGGACACTGTGGAGACATATGACCTTTCCGGTTGCATCGATAACAGATGATCTCTCGACGAGGAGGGTGTTGATCAGAGGTCGCTCCTGGGGGTGGCGTTGTCCTCCTCCGGGGGGGCGACGTCTTCTTTCTTCTCCGGTGCATCCACGGGACGTCTTCTGGGCAGTCAGCTAACAAGATCTTTCCTTCCTCCTCTTTCCGCAGCTGCAGGGCACTCATTACAGCAGCCAGATTTTTAGTCAGCTGGCGCACCTCTGAGCGCAGACAGTCCAATTCACTAGGAGGTGTCACCTGCGCTTTGGCTTCAGCCACTAGCGGGGAAAAGGGGGTTACTGCCGGTTCCAGAGTGACTTCAGCCTGATGATGTTGGGTTGCCACCTCGGGTTTGCCCAGGGGCCGCAGCCCTTTTATTGCCATGTCCTTTAGGGCATCAAAGGTAGCATCCGGATGGTCTAAGGACCACCAGTTTACAGTTCTGCGTTCCTCTTGGGATCTCAATCCCTGTATAAATTGTTCTTTCAGCATTTTATTCTCGTCGATAGCATTTAAATTGTTAATTTGCTTGAGGGCTCTCAGGGCTCCCTGTAGTCGGCAAGCGTAGTCCCGGATGCTGTCACTTGGCTGTTGTGAACAGTGATAGAAGGCCATCCGGAGATCCGTTTCTGTGCGGTCTTCAAATATAGCATGCAGCTTAAGGAAGATCGCAGGTACCGACTCCTGATCAACGGTATCCCAAGTCTCCACTTCCCTCTCAGCAGCGCCAGTTAGCTGCCCTATTAGCACAGCAGCTTTTTGTCTCTCAGGCATGGAGTACATTTCTAGGATGCTGCATAACTTCCGCTTGAAGCCTGCTAATGTGCCTGGCTCACCGCTGTACTGGGGAAGCCATTTCGCCCCAGGCATATATGGGAGCGTTAGTGGCATGATTGGGACTACCGGACTGGGTGCAGGGCCTGCGCCCCCATCTGGCGCTACAATACCAAGCGGTGCGGGATTGGGACCTCCGGCCGGGGCCGCACTGTCAGCCGGTTGTTGTGACATCTTAGCGCCCCCTTGGTTAAACGGAGCCTACCGGTTTCAGACGCTGCTATTTCACAGGCACCGCAGTGAGAACAGGACCTTCGCCGCAGGCGCTCTGATGTCAGAGCGTTCACTTCCTGTCGCAGGACCTGCCGATGAGTCAGAGCCAGGGGCGTGTCCAAGACTTTGCGCGCTCTTTCAGGTACGCCCACCTTCTTCTCCAGCGCCTGAGGGCGCGAATATGGCGACAAAGATGGCGATTTTGGCGCCAAAAGTGCAAACAGTCCTTTTTCACAAAAACACTCCACAGGCACACAGGGCTCGCAATGCTGCAAGTTTCGTATCCTGTTCGTGACGCCAAAGTTTTGTGTCGACCCGCCACCACAATTGTGGATTACCAGGGCAATGGGGTACTCAGAGCCGAGCCCATGGAAGTCTATGGGGATTGTCACAGGTAGCGGTGGCTCGGTCTGTGGCCCTGGCGGTCTGGCGTATGTTGGGGATATATTTACAGGGGATAGATTTATATACAGTTCGTGACGCCACCTGTAGTCTTCTGGTAATTTGTACCAGCGCTGCTGTAGATCTCTGAGGGGATGGTGAGGCAGCTAGATGTCCGGTCCCCTACAGGTGGGACTCTTCCCTCAGGTCGGTAGTTATATAGGGATTGTGCAGGCATGCAATTAATAACTCAGTCTCACACCGTCAGCGTCTTTCCATACCTTTACTTGTAAGATGGTAAGGCAGGTCCCAGGGAGGCTGATGGAGTTGATGGAGGATGAGCTTTGAGGCAACGGTTAAGCAAGTTAGGGGCCTCCTTTACTGTCCAATGATGATGAGTCCAACCAGCTTGAAGCGTAGTTCCCTCTATAATTCCAGCTATTCCAAAGCTGTTCTGCTCGGTCAGTTTTGTGGTTGGAGCCTTCCTGTGAGAAAGCTGAATTCCTATCTTGTCGTGCACTGACTCAAGGTCCTCACTTCCCCTGACCCCAGTTACGTACTGACTCTTCAGGGCTGCTTGCCACGACCTAAGGTCCGGTAAGCCTCTGGTTTTCTTACCACTATGCTTGAAGCTATAGTGATCCTTCGGTCTCCAGTGACCGGTAGCAACGTGCAGGTATCCTATACCTATGGCACTTCACTGCTCTCTTCCACTTTGCCCTTCGATTTGCTCGACTCTTAATAGATATCTCAGTCTGTCTTCCAGTGGGGCACAGCTCTGACTAGGCTGAGGTGAACTAGACCACCTGTACTAGCCTCCACTTTCTGAACTGCTAACAGGCTCAGACTGGACACGTCTACTCTGTCCAAGGACAGGAAACTGACTGACTAAATCACTCCCTTCCACACCCCTGCTGGGTGTGTCCGAAGTGTACGTGATATTATGAAGAGCCCTTAACTGTTACCTCTCCACTCATCCTCCTGGTATTGTGTACCAGGGCTACACACTCTCATTGTACAGCTGACCGAGCCCCTTACAGGGGATATATGAACCCATGTTTGAGTCAATAAAGCTCTCTCTCTCTCTTGCCCTCTTGGAGCTGTGGCATATATTTGGTCAAAGAGAGGTTACATCCGACTGTGTGTCTGTTGTGATTTCTTTAGTGCGCACTAATCAATACAAATTAGACCAGGAGCAGGCAACTAGTGAACATTTCTTATTATTGAACCTAACACTAGCATTGGAAAATCCTCACAGCACTGCGTTCGATGTGAGAATTCACAAAGTAGAGTGACTGCAGACTTTTGTGACAAACCTGGACAACCTTTTTAAGACTATGATGAGCACTATAAGACCTCTGATGAACACCATTAATCATAAAGTGGTTGTTTAGGTTAAAAAAGCACATTGTCAAATAGCCTTATAGGGCATTCTAGGATAAAAAGAAAGGTGAATGTGATATTCGTGCCAGTGCTTGTCCACTATACTCCTACTGTACTCGACGGCCAATGTAAAATGACTATTGAGTAGCCCTGCTTCATTCCTAGTCTCCATGTAATGCTTCATCAACATATGAAAATATCTTCACAGATAACGTCTCTTCACACACAGTGTCTTAAATTAAGCAGAATTGTACCTTACTCATGCAGTGAGGAGGAGGGGAATGAGTCCGGTGCTGTAACTCTCTCACTTCTGTCTTGAGGTAAAAGAGATGCTCCTGGCTGTCCTGACTGCTTGTATGATTACAGCAATCACTAGGTAGAATTGGTCTATACAGCTTGTCTGATTTCAGTCTGACAGGAGTTTCTCTAACACACACCTTACTCTTGGATGTCCAGGATAAAATAACACCTTTCCCAGTATCAGCTGTGGTTGAGATAACCCTTCCTGTCTGTTATAACCATTTTAACCCCTATAGTTGCTGGATGATTCTAAATCAACAGTGCAGCTTCTACCGGTCACACTAGGACTTGTGATTCTGGCCTGTGCAGAAGCTTTGGCATTAAATTCTGTTAGTTTGTGTTTCTTCGAGATGTCAGCACTCGATGGAGCTATTCACTATTTCTCCTAGCTCCTAAGAATCAGTTCCCACTGCCAGTCAATAAATTCTGCTTATCTGGTATAGCCCTATCTTATGCTCTTGTGGTTTTTTGATTTTTCCTTATCTCTGATCTTGGCTTGTATTTTGCCTACCTGTTTTATTTCTTATTTTGTCTTTACCATGGCATCTTGGTACAGACCCCACTTGATGACCCTTCTTCCCTGGTTAGCTCCTCCGACCAAAAGCCTTTCTGTGAAGCAATCCAGTGGAAACCATTGTAAAAAAAGATCACTGTGTAGGGGGTTACAGAGTGAAGGTCAGGTTTCATCTAGAATTTGCCAGATGGACTGACTCGTGCAAAGCATGTCTAAGGTAACTTTTTTGAGCCTGTGGTCTCAGGGATGACCAGGGACGAAACATAATCGGATGTAAAAAAAAACACAGAAAGGAAGTTAAAGTGGAAAAGGAAGGGTAGGAATTTTTTAATTGAAGTATTTTAGAAAAGTGCTTAGTTTTTTTTTTTACATTAGTTAGAGATTAATATTAAATTCAGTTAATCTTCAGCCAACCCCTTTAAAAAATCCGGCCACCTCTGATAAACTGCAATGATGCTCAGTAGCCTAAGCAATGAGTGATAAACTATAGAATTAAATATTCATACATTGTAGTGAATGGAAAGGATTTTTAATAATAACTAAATTGCAAAGTTCTTATTTTTACAAGCACTTTGCAACTGTATTTATTTAAGAAAATTAGACAACCCCTTTAAATTCAACATAATTTATTAAATGTTTTAGAACAGTGCTTTTTATTGATCCCAGAGTCAATTGGAAACGGAATGTTTAGTGGTCTACAACAACAAAAAACACAAGTACATTACAGTACATTACATCCTGTCTAAGTCCTACTTGTAGACATGGCTTCAGCACCTGCACTTTCACGTTTATGCGCCTGCATAACATGATTGACTATGCACTGATGTAATGGATCAGCATTTTAATCATCAGAAATTTGTCACCCCTGTACAACATTCCCACGCGCATAATGTTGACTGAAATCTGATTAACAGAACTCATATTCCCCGAAGCGTCCCTCCCTCACAGGATGTCAAAGAAAATTCATTTTCTAACCGCTGCTCCAGAAATTATGCATTGATTCTTTGGTGTTTGCTCAGCATCCTTGTTCAATAAATAAACAATTCCTGGAGAAAAATTGGCTACCTCGCAACACCTCGACCAGTGAATAGCTGGAGAAAAGCATTGCCATATAGACATGAGACATATGGAACGTATTAAGCAGCCAGCAGCAGATGTGAAACTGTAACTCACGATTCAAGACCACAATCACAATGAGCCCTTCTGAGCGCTGGTATGTCTGAACCTGTATCACAGCTTCATGAAGAACAAAAATAAAATCATTGCTGATTGCCAATCAACACCTGAATGACAACAGACTTCTTGATTCAGAGTCAAAGAATAGGCATTTCAGAGAGGTCATTAGCAGTTGGGCAATTTGGGAGCACAGGCGCTGTGATTTGCTCTAGGTTTTTGGTCTGTCTTTTCTTTCTTACTTGCTCAGAATAATAAAATGTGTTCTCATTATCTTTTTTTTATGTGTCTTGTTAGATAACAGTTAGGTGATAGAATGGCATTCAGAGAGATCTGAATTGGCGTCTGCTTCTCATTAAAAAAAACACTAAGGGGTATATTTTATTTTTTTATATATATACTTTGCCTATGAAAGCATTGTTAGCAAAGCAGAAAATGATGTAAAAACCCATCTGCATGCGCTCATTTAGACAGGCAAGAACAGAAAGGTACTTTACATTTATACTATCTGTGTTCTAATATAATTAAGGTTGATAAATCACAGTTATACTGATGGGCATGCAGATGAGGCAGGTGCTTTGGCATATGTAGGTTGATAAGGAAAAGTCCACTACTGAATATAGTATTTTATAATCTGTTTTAGGGAAAATGTTCTCCAGTGTCAAGGTAAACCAATCAAAATGAAGTATGTTAAACTTTTACACAACTTTATATGTACGTAAACAGAATGTCATAATATTCATGCAGCCCATAGCTCCATGTATTCGAACTCCTGCTGAGAATGGAAGTCAATGATGATATTGTTGCAAATGTGTTTTCTCTGCTCTTGCACACAACAGGTTTAACATTTAAAAGGGTTATCCAGGACTAATTTATTTTTTTTACTATGAGGCAACTAGTTAGCACTACATGCCTGATTTATTGGGCGTTCAGAGTGGTCACTAACGGCTGCTGCCGGTAATTCAGATGCTTCACATCAACAGAGAAGTTCTTCTTCCGGGCTGCTCTGTTGACTGAGCTTGGTTGCAAAATGCTGATGTACAGCCAGCTTCCCGTAGTTATGCAGTGGGGAGTTGGCTGTCTATTAGCATGACATCGGCAGTTGCACCCTGTCAATAGAACAGAGTGGAAGAGAAGTCACTGTTCTGTCGAAGTGACGGAAACCACAGAATCGCCAGTAGGAGTGGTCTGTAACTGCTCTGTGCCAGGATAGATCTACACTGGGCAGAACAGGCAAGTAGTTAGCAACTACCTGTCTGTTAGTTTGTAGGCCCACAGTAAAAAGTTAATATAGTCATTGATTACCCTTTCCCTTAGGGACCACAAATACGTCTTTTTACTGACCTCACATATCAGACAATAGCATCCCCCGACTTGTGAAAATGCAGCCGCTGTTGACCGTACACTATAGCTGACACCTTGCTGTATCAGCCTTGATTGATGTTGGCACCAACCATGGCTTTTTAACTCCGCAGGTGCTGCGGTCAATAGTCACTACAGTATCTAAATGGTTAACAGAATGTGGAGGCTCCCTCTTTAACCCCATCGGCACCCTGAGATCACGATTGTGTGGTCCTGATGTCAGCCATGGCAATTCATGGCTAAATAATGGCCTTAGAATCTGCTGGCTGTAGAGGTCTGTTCAGAAGTTAGTGACATTTAGGTGGTAAAAATAGCATTTTTCATTCCTGTCATGCCGATTTATATTAATTCCTATAAAGCACCCGAATAGTTAACAAAATAAACTACCTGACAGCAGTTTGAATACGTTGAGGGGTGCCATTTTTAAAATGGTTTCACTTTGGGGATTTTACGACATATAGGCCCGCGAAGTCACTTCAAAACTGAACAGGTCACTAAAAAATTAGTTTTGTAAATTTCCTTGAAAAAATGAAAAACTGCTGCTACAGTTTTAAACCTGCTAGCAAAATTGACAGAATAACAAAATAACAAAATAAAAGGATGTTTTAAAAATGTGCTGATTTAAGGAAGACATGAGGGAAATGTTATTTAATGACTATTTTATGTGGTATGACTGGATTAAAGGGATAATCATTCAATGTTTAAAAATTGCTAATATTCAGAATTTTTTGACAAATTTCCCATATTTGTATAAATAAATGCAAAAAAGAATTGACATAAATTTGCTATTAACAAAAAGTACAATGTGTCATGAAAAAATAATCTCAAAATCAGTGAGATCTGTTGAAGTATTCTAGAGCTATCACCACATAAAGTGACACTGGTCAGATTTGAAAAATTTAGCCCGGCAACTAAGGGGTTCACATAAATGTGCTGAAGTAATGGCAAAGACAACTCTGCAATGGTACCAATGTTTGAATGATTATTGGACATGCACGAGAGATTATGTTTTTATGTTTAAATTAACTTGATAAAAGCAACAATATCTCAATCCAAAGCAAAGCAATTTTTTATATCTTAACTTCTTATTGACCACGTATATGCTATGTTATGGCTGCAGTTGTTTTATAAAAGAAGGGACGTGAAAAGTAAAAAAAACCAAAAAATCTAACACCTATGAATTCTTCTAAACCACACACAAAAAAAAAAATAAAAAGAAAAGAAAAACAAATAAAAATATATTTTTGATGCACGTCCAACAGAAACCAAACAAGCATTAACCCTTTAATGACCAGCGTTACACCTTTTAACGGCAGCAGTTAAGGGTACTTATTCCTTAGCGCCTCTTTTTAATGGTGCTGAGAAATAAGTGTATAGTGCCTCCTAGAGTCAGAGATTCTCTGGGGACTCGGCTACTGGGGGTAGCGGAGACTCCGGAGAACATGATTCGGGTCAGTTTTTACAGACCCCAGTGTTGCGATCACCGTTATTCACGGAATAGCGGCAACTGCAAAAAAAGTCCGATTTCCCATTTAATTTCTAGCACATCAGAGGAGAGAGAAATGCGGTACCTCCGGTGTCCCTGGACTCTCCTGCATCCCCCCATCCTGTTCCCTGGCTGCAGGTGTCTTCTTCCAGGAAGAAAATGGTGGGCGCATGTGCAGTGATCAAAATAAAAAAATTAGTAAATCAAACCCCCTTTATCTCCCCTTAGGTAAAAATAAAATAAAAAAGTATTTATTTCCATTTTTTTTATTAGGGTTATGGTTGGGGCTAGGGTTAGGGTTGGGGCCAGAGCTAGGTTTAGGGTTAGGGCTAAGATTAGGGTTGGTCTAGGCTTAGGGTTGGGCTAGGGTTAGGATTGGAGTTAGGGTTGCGGCTAGCTTTAGCGTTGGGGCTAGGGTTAGGGTTGAGGATAGGGTTAGGTTTGGGTTAGGGTTAGGGCTAGGGTTAGGGTTGAGGTTAGGGTTGTGGTTAGGTTATAGTTGTGGTTATGGTTTTTATTACGGTTAGGGTTGAGATTAGGGTAAGGGATGTGTTAGGGTTAGGGTTATAGTTAGGGTTGAGATTAGAATTAGGGGTGTGTTGGGGTTATGGTGTGACATT
>JARQOD010010006.1:0-28984 GCA_033576555.1 Oophaga sylvatica | reverse complement strand
ATCGGGGGTCCCATTATATATGGAGCTTTATATTGGGGCCTTATATATGGGCTTTATGGGCATAACCTGGATCATTATAAATAGGGCCCATATACACGGGCTCATTGGGGGGCCCATTATACACGGGTTCACAGGGGGCCCATTTATAGGGAGCTTATATAGGGGGGGACCTTTTAATTTTGGACCATTAGGGGTTCTAACATGGGATCATATTGGGGCCCCCATCTATCTAGAGCATATATGGGGTTCATAATTTAGGGCATCATATGGGGCCCCCTTTTATAATGGGAATCATATGGAGACATATGGGGCCTGCTGTATGGAGCACTTATCTATACGTATGGAGTTTTTTTGCGACTCTTTTACTGATGGGCATAGTGGGGTCATTATACTTTTGGGGGCCCGTCTATACGGTTGGCCATTTTTGGGGGCCCAATATAAACTGGGCATTATGTGGAGTCAAATACGTATGGAAATTATATGGCCAAATTATTCTGAAAGGGAAAATATATGGGGCCATTTTTCTGTATGGCGACTGTGTGGTGCCAAATACTGTAGGGGAATATCTGCCCGGTTTTTGAGCATTTGAATTACAAGAATACCATTTTATGTAAGAAAAAAGTATTTGGATTGTACTTCCAATTCGTCCCGTACGGCATCATGAATTTGGGGTATGTGTTAAAGGTCCACTGGACTTTTCCCCCGGGGGCCCACGAAAAAACGGAGCCAGCCCTGCCCCACCACAACTTTAGCCAAATAACCCCCAGTTTTCAATGCGTTACCATTATTATAAAGTAAATTAAGGTTGACAAGCTTAAGTAATAAGAATTTATGTTGTTGGCATTGAAATGGGCACTGTAGGTGTGTTTACTGTCCTCCACTCACTGCCGACTTTTATTCCCCATTGACTTGCATTGGGGTCAGGTTTTGTATTTTGTCGAAACTCCGACTTCTGCCGCTTGTTAGTCGGCCGATCTCATTCGACTCGACTTTTGGTAAAGTCGGGTGGTCCGAAACTCGACTCGACCCTCCCAGAGGCAAAGTCGCTCATTTCTATGTGTGGGTGCTCTTGGGAATAGTTGCTCGCTGTCACGATTCGACTGACGAGTGACCTAGGACCAGGGGGCACCTTTCCTGGCCCTACCACTAGGGGGCGCCCTAGCTCGCCCTGTTGCGCTCGGGATACTTCAGATAGCGAAGATGCCAAGGCCTCGACCCTTGCCTTATCTCCTATAACAGTCCTTCGTTTGTCCCCTTCCCCCACCAGGGAAGAGAGGCACTACTGTGTATCACAGTACACCAACCCAACAGACATGGTGACAAAGACAAGGGTAAAATGAAAACTCCACACAGACAAAATATACACTCGCATATAACAGAAGTATTCAACAGGGTGTGTAGGGAGGGGGAAATAAGTAAAAGGGGAAAGGATAAGGAATTTCCAAGCGTGCAAACCAGACAACAGTCGCTAATAAACTCCTCCAGCTCTCCTTCACAACACCAGCTTCTCCCACTCCAAGATCAATTAGCTATTGCTAACGCTAAAAATGACTTGGTAATCGAACCAAGATTTTATAGGGAAAAAGATTGGCTAACTGAGCACAGCTGAATGTAGGAGCTTTACAATATGGCCATTTAACCCCTGTTCTGCAGGAAGAAACAAACACATTTAATACACTAGAGGAGTGCTTCTTCTCAGTGTAGTAGAAGCGACCAGACGCTGCGGTCTTCTGACTCCGCTCCGTTGCGGTAACCCCATGACACCCGCCTTCACACTCTGGCCACCAAACTGCCTCTTCCTGCATATTGCGGTGCTGTGGATTCCTCACCCTCTACTCTGCTGTATTCGCTCTGTATGGCAATGGCACCTTCCCATATTGGGTCAATGACTTCATCATTCACCACTTCATCTTCGACTTTCATACTCTGGTCCTCCTGACTTGTTGACTAAATAACATCACTTGTTGGCAACAGTGTTTCATCATCTACCTCTTGAGACACTAATTTCTGTTCCCACCATCTTCTTCGTCTGACCGTGGCTGCTCAAATATTTGGGCATCACTACACATGATCTCATGTCCCTCTGGCAAGAGGCCAGAATCAATAAATGGAAATATAAAGAGCTTCTCTGAGTGTCCAGTGTGGAATCACTTATCTCCTGGGACTCGTCATGGTGGGAGGAAAGAGGATCAAGGTGAGGATTCTGTGGTCCAGACTCCTGGCTAGTGAGACTGGAATGTGTGGAAGAAAGGTAATGCTGGCAACATACTGGAAGCATTATCTTGCACCACTCCAGTCTGTCCTCAACTCTGCTGCCCGACTAATCCTCCTCTCCCCTCGCTACTCCCCTGCTTCTCCCCTCTGCAAATCCCTCCACTGGCTCCCAATTCCCCAACGAATCCAGTTCAAACTACTAACACTGACTTACAAAGCCGTCCACAACCTGTCTCCTCCCTATATCTCTGAACTAATCTCCCAATATCTTCCTTCACGTAATCTTCGATCCTCCCAAGACCTCCTACTATCCTCCACACTTATTCGTTCCTCACACAACCGCCTCCAAGATTTCTCACGAATATCCCCCATCCTCTGGAATTCCACGCCTCAACATGTACGATTATCCACCACCCTTGGATCCCTCAAACGGAACCTGAAAACCCATCTCTTCAGGAAAGCCTACAGCCTGCAATAACCATTCCGCCTCGCCGCCACCACCCGAGTTTCCGCCTCGCTGCCACCACCAGAGCTGCCGCCACCACTACCAGAGCTGCCGCCACCACCAGATCTGCCGCCTCGCCACCACCAGAGCTGCCGCACCCCCGACCTTCTGTTTCTTCCCCATTATCCCGTAGAATGTAAGTCCTCAAGGACAGGGTCCTCTTCCCTCTGTACCAGTCTGTCATTGTAAATTTGTTTACTGTAAACAATATCTATAACTTTGTATGTAACCCCTCTCATGTACAGCACCATGGAATTAATGGCGCTATATAAATAAATAATAATAATAATAATAATAATTATCTGCCATTTAACCGACCACCTGTTTGCACTGTTCTGGCTTTAAGAGTGGTGTCCTGCAACCCCCTGCAAAGTGGGACAGGAAGCTATGTCTCATGTATGAGCGTGTTTGTTGTGATCCCACAGCATGCATAATTTCACCTGGCCCATGGCCTCGGCCCCTGCGTGCACCATCAGCAGCACGTAAACTTCCCAGCTCCTTAACCCATGCCTTGTGCTTTTTTAAATTAGGTATATAATATATGCTTGCAAATTTTCTGGTATTAATAGGGAAAAGCAAATATGTAGCCTTGAAAAGGACTTTTGTTTTTAGCTTACAGCAGCAGTATACCTATGGAAGGACTGTAAGACAATAAACCCTGCCCATATGCCTCTAATCCAAAACTACTGGAGAATGGCTCTTGAGCACCCGCGATACTCAATCGAGTAACGAGTGTAACCAAGCACCGCCATGTTTGATAAAGTATCCAGTAGTGGCAAGCATGCTTGCTCATCACTTCTAGATACACCTCTGGCTCATACTGTATATAGGGGGCTATGTGTGGTCTCATACTATATAAAAAGGTCTATGTGAGGGCTCATATTGAATATAGAGAAGCTATGTGGGGGGCTCATACTATATATAAAGAGGCTATGTGGGTTCTTACAATGTCTGTAGAGGGCTATATGAGGACTTATACTGTATGTAGGAAGCTAGGTGTGAGCTCTTACAGTATGTAGAGGTATAGAGGGGAGCTGTATATGGGCTCATACGGTATGTAGGGTGTCAGCATATTTAATTCTGCTCAATATTAAGTTATACAATTATTATTAATATAAAATAATAATTGCAATTATATGTTTCAGTCTCTCGTGTATTTGGAAGTCGTCTTGCTACTAGAGTTGAGCGATACTTTCCGATATCCAAAAGTATCGGAATCGGAATGGTATCGCCGATACCATTAAAATATCGGCGATACCCGATACCGATACCGGAAATCCAATGTAAGTCTATGGGAACAAAATATCGTAACTAAAAAAACCCCATTCTTTCCTTGTAAACACTAAATATACACACATAGAATACATATATATATATATATATATATATATATACATGTCATTGTGACATATATATATACATATATTTATAGTTTATACACTTCTACATAGTAAAATAGCCTCTGATTCAATTGCCGGGTAAAGCCGGCTTTTGTGAAAAGACAGAAGCACCCGACATGAAATGACACTTGGTTTACATAGAGTTAACCATGTCTTTTCATGTAGTTTGATATCTGATTTGCACAAACAATTACATGAGTGGCTGTGTGCAAAATTTCACACCTGTAGGGGTTAATTAAAGGTGTAAATTCGTTGTAAAAAAACGGACTTTTTTGCTACAAATTTACACCTTTAATTAATCCCTACAGGTGTGAAATTTTGCACACTTACACTCATGTAATTGTTTGTGCAAATCAGATATCAAACTACATGAAAAAAATGGTTAACTCTATGTAAACCAAGTGTCATTTCATGTCGGGTTCTGCATTTTCACAAAAGCCGGCAATTGAATTAGCGGCTATTATACTATGTAGAAGTGTATGAACTATAAATATAAATATATATATATATGTGTCACAAATTCAATGACATGTATATATATATGAGGTGTAAAATTGCTGAAAAAAAATGCGTGGGCTCCCGCCCTATTTTCGCAACCAGACAGACAAAGCCAGTGAGTGGGGGCAGATAATGATAGCCCAGAGAGGGACCATTATTTTTGGCCCCCCCCCTGGCTACTAACATCTGCCCCCAGACACCCCAGGAAAGACAAATCTATAATTAGATTCGCCCTTTCTGGCACTTTGCCCGTCTATTCCCATTGCCCTGTAGCGGTGGCGAATGGGTTAATATGGGGTTAAAGCCACCTTGCTATTGAAAGGTGACCTTAAGCCAGGTTAATAATTGAGAGCTGTCAATTAGACAACTATCAATTATTAATCCTATTGCATGAAATAAAAATAAAACACACACACTTTAATTAAAAATCATTTTAATGAAATAAAGACACATGTTTTTGACCATCTTTTATTTTACTGCAAAAACCATTTCCTGTAATAAAAATAAAATAAAAAGCAAAATTATTCTTACCTATCCCATGCACAGTCAGGTCCCACGGTGTAATCCTTCAGAAAGGGTTAATGTTTACTGCAGGGACCGCAGCTAATGCTGCAGCCTCACAGTAAACCCCCAAATGAATGAGTTCCTCTCCTGGCTGACAGGAGAGTAAAGGCTGGGTCTCACATAACGATACACCAGCGATCCCGACAACGATATGCACTTGTCAGGATCGCTGGTGTATCGCTACATGATCGCTGCTGAGCTGCCAAACAGGCAGCTCAGGCAGCGATCTGGGACAGCGACACTGCGGGTAACATCGCTTAAGGGCCCGTCTCACATAGCGATATCGCTACCGAGATCGCTGCTGAGTCACTAGTTTTGTGACGCAGCAGCGAGCTCACCAGCGATATCGCTGTGTGTGACATTCAGCGACGATCAGCCCCCCTGCCGGGTATCGCTGATCGTCGCTGAAATGTCAGGACCTTTTTTTGATCGCTGGTCTCCCGCTGACAGGCACGCATCGCTGCGTGTGACAGGCGGGAGACCAGCGATCCGCTGGTACCAGTACACAGCGGTTAGAGCGGGTGTGCAAACCCGCGGGGTACTTGTCCAGGCGACAGGAGCTGGTATCAAGGACACAGCGGTTTCAGGCACTCAGCGCTGGAACCCGTGTGTACCTTGGATACCAGCTCCCTGCATCAGGGCGCTGGTATCCAAGGTACACAGCGGGTTTCTAGGCACAGCCTCGCGCCTGGAAACCCGCTGTGTACCTTGGTTACCAGCGGATCGCTGGTCTCCCGCCTGTCACACGCAGCGATGCGTGCCTGTCAGCGGGAAACCAGCGATCAAAAAAAGGTCCTGACATTTCAGCGACGATCAGCGATACCCGGCAGGGGGGCTGATCGTCGCTGAATGTCACACACAGCGATATCGTTGGTGAGCTCGCTGCTGCGTCACAAAACTAGTGACTCAGCAGCGATCTCGGTAGCGATATCGCTATGTGAGACGGGCCCTTAAGTGGAAAGCTTAATTGATTGCTTTCCACTTTCACTTCAGGTCAGCCAGGGACACAATCAGTGACGTCAGAGGGAACTGATTAACAAAAATAGGGGTTCCCTTTGAAAAAAAAATGGCGTGGGGTCCCCCCTATTTTTGTTAACCAGCCAGATGAAGCAGACCGCTGAGGCCTGGATTTTCAGGCTGTTAAGGAGCCAAGATCCATGGAACCTTGCCAGCCTGATAATACCAGGCCACAGCAGTCTGCATATCTTGGCTGATTAACAAAAATAGGGGATCCCCTCGAAAAAAATTGGCGTGGGGTCCCCCTATTTTTGTTAACCAGCCAGATGAAGCAGACCGCTGAGGCCTGGTTTTTCAGGCTGGTAAGGATCCAATATCCATGGACCTTGCCAGCCTGATAATACCAGGCCACAGCAGTCTGCTTAGCTTGGCTGGTTAACAAAAATAGGGGATCCCCTCGAAAAAAAAACGGCGTAGGGGTCCCCCTATTTTTGTTAACCAGCCAAGTAAAATGCAGACTGCTGCGGCCTGGTATTAAAAGACTGTCAAGGCCCATGGATTTTGGCCCTCAACAGCCTGATAATACCAGGCTACAGCAGCCCCACATTTGGCGCATCAAAAGATGTGCCAATTGTGGCACTTTACCCGGCTCTTCCCACTTGCCCTGTAGCGGTGGCAAGTGGGGTAATAAGGGGTTAATGTCACCGTTGATTGCACGGTGACAATAAGCCCGGTTAATAATGGAGAGGCGTCAATAAGACACCGATCCATTATTAATCCCAAAGTTTTTAAATGTTTAAAAAAAAGACACAGCAAGAAAAAAGTATTTTAATGAAATAAAAGAGACAACACAGTTTTCATTTCTTTTATTACTCTCTCATTCCTGTGATGCCATCGATCTCCTGTAAAAAAATAAAAAAAAAAACCAACAGTATACCACCTGTCCGACGCAGTCCATTGTAACGACTGTCCCACGACGATCCAGCTCTGCTACATCGGAATGACAGGCAGAGCCTGACATCCCGGCACAGCACAGCTGATTACCTGCTTCCGCGGCGGTGACGTCATCGGACTGCTTTACGGCCGCGATTACCCAGCAGTCACTGCAGTTATCGCGAGAAACTGCATGTGACCGCCAGGGAGAAGAGGATGGCGGCCATTAAGCAGTCCGGGATGTGACCGCCGGAGATCTTCTGCCGGGTAAGTGCCGCTGACTCCTGACAGACCTGACCGACGGACACTGACAGTGACAGTGACATTCCGATTCCGGTATCCGATATGACGAAAATATCGGTACTCGGTATCGGAATTCCGATACAGCTAATATCGGCCGATACCCGATATTTGCAGTATCGGAATGCTCAACACTACTTGCTACACTCATCAGGAGAGCTTTAAACTGGAACAATGTGGGAAGGGAAGCAAAACGCCAGAAAAAGCCATACACCTCACAAATACTATTGAGAATTCTGCTATTAGAACTGAAAGGGAAGAACAAAGACAAAACAATCTAAATAATAAAAATATTGAAGAAAGAGAAACCAATCACAAACTAAAATGTTTCAATACGAATGCATAAAGCATGGGCAACAAACAAGGAGAATTGGAACTAGTAACGCAGGAAAATAAATATGATGTCATTGGAATCACTGAAACTTGGTGGGACAATACAAATGATGGGGAATTCAAGGCTAGAAGGATACAACTTATTTGCAAGAAACAGACTTGATAAACGAGGAGGAGGTGTTGCATTGTATGTTAGAAAAGCGTATATCTGCACAGAGATTGAAGCTTCAGAGACTGGGAGTTCTGTGGAAACTGTTTGGGTAAGAATACAAGGACAGAACAATGGAAAGGACACCATTGTAGGCATTTACTACAGGCCGCCTGTGCAAGCTGAAGATATGGATGAACTCTTTATGCATCAAATGGCCAAGCTCTCCAAAGAATATGACATAGTTGTCATGGGAATTTCAACTATCCAGACATTTGTTGGGAATCTCTCTCAGGCAAAACTAACAGGTCCAGGAAATTCTTATCCTCTCTTGCTGACAACTTTATCTTCCAAAAGGTGAGTCGCACTTAGTACCAGGGCAATGGGGTACTCGGCACCGAGCCCATGAAAGTCTATGGGGTTTGTCACTGGCAGCGGGACTCGGTCCGTGGCCCTGGGCGCTCATACAATGGGGGGAAGATATTTACAGGGGATTATTAGGATAGGTAGTTCGTGACGCCACCTGTGGTCTCTGGTAAATTGTACCAGCGCTGCAGTAAGGGTCTTCACAGGGGATGTTATGGGGCAGCTTGGTGGTAAGTCTCCCACAGGTGAGACTGGTCCCTGGAAGTCTATGGTGGTGATGATGTAGGGTGTAGATAAAGATTCAGTCACACACATTGCAGTTTCTTTCCATACCTTTTACTGGCAGATGATTCAAGCAGATCCCAGGGAGCTGGTCGGGGTGGAGAGTGCACATTCGGGTAACAGCTGAGCAGGTTAGAGGCCTCCTTTACTTCCATATACTTGTATGTGAGTCCAACTTGCCTGAAGCGAAGTTAACTCTGCAATCTCCAGCTTTCTCAATAGCTGCACTGCCCGGCCAACATTGTGGTGGAGCCTTCTGAGTGATGAAACTAAGTCCTTACTTTTGCATGGGCCCCGCTCAAAGTCCCTGTTCCACCTGACTCCGGTTACGTATTGACACTTAGGGCTGCTCTCTGCGACCTGTAGTCCAGATGCCTCCGGGTTTCTTGTTACTATGCTTGAAACAGTAGCAACACTTCGGACCCCGGTGTCCGGCAATTTAGTGCAAGTAATCCAATACCTGTAGCACTTCTCTGTCTTCTCCACTGTGCCCTTCGCCCTGCTTCCCGCTCTTAACATAAGCACTTGTGGCAGTTGTGGAAAATGTCAGCTTCCTCCAGAGCTCGCTGCACAGCTCTCAGTTTCCTCCAAAGTCCAGACTGGACCGAGACTGAATGGCTGCTCTGTCCTTAGACAGAAGCTAACAGACTGAAGTACGACTGAACACTACTTCCTCAAGATCTGACTCACTGACTGCACTGTCCGAAGACAGGAAACTGTCTGACTGACTCTCCCTCCTAGACTGACTCCCTCTGTCCTTAGCTCTTCTCAGACAGGAAACAGACTGAGACTGCCACGTGTCATCCCCCTTATATCTCAGATGGGTGTGTCTGAAAGTGTGAGTGACAGTGAATGAATATCAAGCGTTGCTGTTACCTTCCTGTGCACTCTCCTGGACTTTATGTGTGCCTGCGTAGCTGGGCTACACATCCCCCCTTGGTAAAACACAGCACTCCCGGGCTGTAAAAGAGAAAAGAACATTTTTGTTTTGCATTAACATCAACATTATAACTCATCCCATCCGGGAGGTACGACTTCTTGAACGTTACATTTTGTACAATGAAGAATACAAAAGTATCAAAAGTATCAAAATATCAAACATGTTCATAAATACAAGATACTTGTGGAGGACCCGCACCAAAAACCTCCCACGTGGGTCCTGGGTGGGCTGCAGGACTTCTGACTGCAGACCTCACTCTAGGCCACACCATACGGGTTTTTCTTCAGAGGTAGATTAATAGTAGTGGTTTTGTGTAAAACCAAGATAATGCACCGAAGCGCAACTATTTACAAAGATCAGTTCTTGGGCTGGCACAGTCCACAGCCTCTCAGTCCATGAAGGGTTAAATACATGTATACATTTTAGAAATCCACACTATAATTTAACTTTTACTGTACCCAAACAGGGTATACTATGCATACCATGCACATTATGTAAACATTTATTCTTTAACTTTTCAAATTCTAATTTTCCTTGTACCCAGCCGGGTATTCTACTCAATATGTAAACACTATACATACACAGTAATAAAGTGCAAAAATGGCAAATATTTCTTCAAAACTTTTTACAACTTCTAGAATGCGGTAAACCCCTGTCTGGGTCCTACCGGTCTTCACATTTCTTGCAGACTTCAATTACGTCTTCCACACCTGGGGCTGGAACGACGCGATGTTCTTTGGATCCCATAACAAATAAGTCATGGCCCGATATCAGTGTTTGAGTGGCCACTGTCCTCATTCTAACTAAGGTCCCATCGGGTGCCTCCGCCATATATGACGCAAGTGGCGTTGCTGAGGGTGCCACACAATGAGATTTGGCTAGCGATGCTGGCTGAGATGCTGAAATGGACGCAGGGGGCGATGCCGGGTAGGTCGCCAGTTGCGATGTCGAGCAGGTCGCTGTCTGCGATGTAGGGGGCGATGCCGGGGCACGGCCTGGTGCTGTGGGAGCTCTGAACTGGGACGCCTCAGTACCGATGTCGGGGACGGGGTCGCTGACGATGGAAACGTTCAGGGCATACCACCCCTTCAGACCCCAGTGGCGGGTGTAGCTCACAATGTCCCCATTAATCAGGTCCCTCCCAGGATGACCGATGGGCAGGTGGGATTCTACGTCTCGGCGGCTTGACAAAGACCCCGGGATAGAGGCCCGGCTCTCGGATGAAGCCCCAGCCCTCGCGGAGCTGAAACTCGGCGACGCACCCCTGCCGCCGCGGTTCCCGTCGGGTACCTTTATCCTGACGGATGGCCTCCTTTTCAGCGAAGAACCTTTCATGCCACTCCTGGCGGTCTCGCTGCTTTTTCCTCTCTTCTTCCTGCTGATGGCGTCGCTGCTCTTCTTCACGACGGCACCACTCACTTTCCCACTGAACAGCATTGGTGACGTCATCCAATCGCGCCATCTCGTCCCAGTCGACTTCCGGCAACGATGGCTGGGACCCCCCGGTGACCTTACCGGGGAGCGATGCTCTGCTGTGGCCTCCTGGCCTGACCGGCACTCCGGTCCGGGCAATACCTCCTCAGCCGCCTTCTCCTCCACCTCCGCATCGGTGGGATCAGGTACAGCACTCTCGGTGGTAACCTCCGGTCGTCCCTCAGCCTTCTCCAGCAGCGATTTCAGGAATTCAGGAGACGGCGCTTGGCTTGTAGGAGAGAACACTGCGTCCCACAGCAGCCGCTGAGTTTGGGCGCGCCAGTGCCTCTCCGTCTCCTGCAGTTCAGCACGACTCTGGAGCTTCTTTCTCAGCTCCTCGTTCTCCCTCCGCAGCTCCATCATGGCGGGGTCGGTGTCCCTATCTGGGGACAGCTCCGGCACAGGTAGGAAATCATCCGGTCCTTGGCTCAGATCCTCCTGTCCTTCCGCCATCTCGTCCCAGGCAAGAGTGTAGGTTCCATCAGGAACAGTCCGGTCTCTTCCGTGGAGGCGGGATTTGCGTCTCCTCCTCTTCGGATTGAGGATGAAGAGGAGGCGGATTTCTTTAGCAGTGGGGCAGGACCGCACATTGTAGTAGCATTTGGAGAGGGCGGCCATATCTTTCGCTCCTCAGGGGGGTACACGCCCACGAATGCACGCCCACCTTCTTCACCAGCGCTTCAGGGCGCCAACTTGGCGGTAAAATGGCGGTATTTGGCGCCAAATGCAGCAAACAGTCTTTTTCGCATAGAACAGTTCAATATAGGCACACAGGACTCACAATTGCAAGTTTCGTATCCTGTTCGTGACGCCAAAGATGAGTCGCACTTAGTACCAGGGCAATGGGGTACTCGGCACCGAGCCCATGAAAGTCTATGGGGTTTGTCACTGGCAGCGGGACTCGGTCCATGGCCCTGGGCGCTCATACAATGGGGGGAAGATATTTACAGGGGATTATTAGGATAGGTAGTTCGTGACGCCACCTGTGGTCTCTGGTAAATTGTACCAGCGCTGCAGTAAGGGTCTTCACAGGGGATGTTATGGGGCAGCTTGGTGGTAAGTCTCCCACAGGTGAGACTGGTCCCTGGAAGTCTATAGTGGTGATGATGTAGGGTGTAGATAAAGATTCAGTCACACACATTGCAGTTTCTTTCCATACCTTTTACTGGCAGATGATTCAAGCAGATCCCAGGGAGCTGGTCGGGGTGGAGAGTGCACATTCGGGTAACAGCTGAGCAGGTTAGAGGCCTCCTTTACTTCCATATACTTGTATGTGAGTCCAACTTGCCTGAAGCGAAGTTAACTCTGCAATCTCCAGCTTTCTCAATAGCTGCACTGCCCGGCCAACATTGTGGTGGAGCCTTCTGAGTGATGAAACTAAGTCCTTACTTTTGCATGGGCCCCGCTCAAAGTCCCTGTTCCACCTGACTCCGGTTACGTATTGACACTTAGGGCTGCTCTCTGCGACCTGTAGTCCAGATGCCTCCGGGTTTCTTGTTACTATGCTTGAAACAGTAGCAACACTTCGGACCCCGGTGTCCGGCAATTTAGTGCAAGTAATCCAATACCTGTAGCACTTCTCTGTCTTCTCCACTGTGCCCTTCGCCCTGCTTCCCGCTCTTAACATAAGCACTTGGGCAGTTGTGGAAAATGTCAGCTTCCTCCAGAGCTCGCTGCACAGCTCTCAGTTTCCTCCAAAGTCCAGACTGGACCGAGACTGAATGGCTGCTCTGTCCTTAGACAGAAGCTAACAGACTGAAGTACGACTGAACACTACTTCCTCAAGATCTCACTCACTGACTGCACTGTCCGAAGACAGGAAACTGTCTGACTGACTCTCCCTCCTAGACTGACTCCCTCTGTCCTTAGCTCTTCTCAGACAGGAAACAGACTGAGACTGCCACGTGTCACTCCCCCTTATATCTCAGATGGGTGTGTCTGAAAGTGTGAGTGACAGTGAATGAATATCAAGCGTTGCTGTTACCTTCCTGTGCACTCTCCTGGACTTTATGTGTGCCTGCGTAGCTGGGCTACACAAAGGTAGAGGAGAAAACAAGGGGATCTGCTACCTTGGATCTAATCCTTACAAACAGGGAGGAAATGGTTGAGGAGGTAAGAGTGGCTGGGACCCTAGGAGATAGCGACCATGCTATTTTAGAATTTTGGATAACTAGAGGAGGAAGACCTGTGTAAGGTTCTTTGTCTCTGTTGACATGTTCCTTGAAACTCAGTTTTCCGTCGGCCATTTTGCTTTCTGTCTTTCTGCAGCTCTTGCCCTCAGTTAATATGGAGTTTCCAGTTTTCATGTTCCCGCCCTGATTCTTCCCTCTTGCTTCTTAAGCAGCCTCAGCTGAACAATCAATGCTCCTGAATCAAGCCTCAGTCAGTCTGTGACCTGACTCCTGGAAGCCTTGGACTTGTACTCCAGCTATTCCCTACTGAGGAACCTTGGAACACTTTTGGACTCTGGAAACCTGCTGTTTGGTGAATCCATGTTTGCAGAGGAATTACGGTACAGAGAAGAGATCCTGAACCTGCTTTGGAGAGTTATTGTAGAGCTTGAAGTTACTCTGGCCTGCTGTGTCTCCTGTTGCTGTTCCTGCAAACTGTGTGAACTTTTCAGCATGCTTGTATGAAGTAATACAAGTCATTTCATTTCAACCTATGTCTCCTGTGTTTTCCTCGCACCCAAGCACAAGACGCTATAGGAACTGTACACTATACATGACAAGATTCAGGAGCCAATGTTTAGTGTCTGCTGGGTCTGGGAAAGCCGTGTCTGCTGTGACTGTGGATATCAGATGTCCGTTTAATACCTTATGTGATGACAGTGGTTGTGACTTCTCACAACCATTCCAGGTGAGCGCATTCCCTTAAAATTTTACTCTGGAGTGTTACCACAGGTAAACACTATTGTTTTTTTTTTTCCTTTCCTCTTCTCCTTCCAGCACCTCTGCCTTAAAAGATCTGGAAGATGGAGGCCCGCATAAAGGAACTTTGCGGAGTGACTGATACAATCCTTTCAGATGTACAGACTTTAAAAACCCGTTTTGCAAGCCTACATGTAACGGGTCTGGTAGGTGAAACCACTGAGCTTTATTATACAAGACAGTATACTTGTAAGAGAGCAGGTGGCGCCCGGGGAATACGGACAGGAATTCACGGGAAGTGACCAGGGCAGTCTCTGGGTAGGCAGGTTGTCACGACAAGTGACCAGGGCAGTCTCTGGGTAGGCAGGTTGTCACGGCAAGTGACCGGGGCAGTCTCTGGGTAGGCAGGTTGTCACAGCAAGTGACCAGGGCAGTCTCTGGGCAGGCAGGTTGTCACAGCAAGTGACCGGGGCAGTCTCTGGGCAGGCAGGTTGTCACAGCAAGTGACCAGGGCAGTCTCTGGACAGGCAGGTTGTCACAGCAAGTGACCAGGGCAGTCTCTGGACAGGCAGGTTGTCACAGTAAGTGACCAGGACAGTTTCTGAATAGACAGGCTTATACGACCTGAGATGTTGGAGCCTCCTGGTAGGCTGCAGTCTGATGGCAGATGATCGCTCCCAAGCGAGCAGGCAGGAATCTCTGGAGTAGCCGGTGATCACTGCTGGAGATGTCCGAACCTTCGGATAAAGCTCCAGTCGGATGGCAGATGATCGCTCCCAAGTGAGCAGGCAAGAGTCTCTGAAGTAGCCGGTGATCACTGCTGATGAAGTACGAACCTTCGGATAGAGCTGCAGTCGGATGGCAGATGATCGCTCCCAAGTGAGCAGGCAAGAGTCTCTGTAATCGCCGGGGATCACTGCAGGTGATGTCCGAACCTCCGGGGAGGGCTGCAGTCAGATGGCAGACAGCAAACAGACGGGTAACAGGCAGGCAACTGGAAACAGGAGCTGAGGGCTGAAGCAGAGTTATACAGTGCAACAACAACATTGCTCGGGCACCTCCATTAAGGAGGAAGCCCTTAATATAGGGTGGAGTCCTCCGGCATTGGCCGGAGACTAATTTGGAAAATGCGCGCGGCTCCTTTAAGAGCGGGGGAGGGCGCGGGCGCGGCCCTAAGTCCAGCAGCAGGGAAGGAGCGCGCGGGCCCAGCAGGGCGGAATGAGGACGCCGAGGATGCTGGGGGTGCTGAGGACGTTGGGGGCGCTGAGGACGCTGGGGGCGCTGAGGACGCAGAGCGCTGGTAAGGGGAACGGCGTCCCTGCCTGGCAGATGGCCGGGGCGCCGATGCTACACTACAGGACCTCACTAATCATAATTTGCAAGTGTTTGGACAGACTACCCAGGAATTGCGAGCCAGGATTGAGGCTCTAGAGGAACGAGCCCAGGCTCCTGCCATAACCCCAAGTTCTGGGATCCCCAAATTACCTCCTTTTCGTTTTGGCGGTGAACGTGAGAAATTCAGGGGATTTATTAATCAATGCAATTTATTTTTCTCTGCACATGCTTCACAATTTCCCACTGAACGATCCAAAGTGCTTACTATAATCATGTTGCTTACCAATAAGGTTTTGATGTGGGCAAACCCTCTGATTGAGACTGAGGATGATTGTTTGAATCACCTTGATGCTTTTATTTCAGCCATGGGGCAGGTGTTTGATGACCCCAATCGAGGTGCAACAGCTGAAGCAGCCATGTTAACTTTGCGCCAAGGTAAGCGTTCAGTAGCCGAATATGCCCTGGATTTCAGGAGATGGGCTCTTGATACCACTTGGGACACTTCCGCTAAAAAATCTATTTTTCGGAAAGGGTTGTCTCCACTGATTAAGGATGAACTTGATCGTGCCGACCCTCCCACTGCGTTAGGTGACTTTATTAACTATTGTATCCGTATTGATGCTCGTCTGACTGAACGCAGACAAGAGAGATGGTTCGAAAATAATCGCACTAACCTTTTACTACCTCCCTCCTCAGCTAAGGAACCTTTGAGTAGGATCACAAGGGAACCAGAACCTGAACCCATGCAGGTGGACTCTTTACAAAGACGGGTTAGTGATGCACGCAAAGAACATCGTATAAAGGAAAATCTATGTTTCTACTGTGGTAAGTCAGGGCACTTCATTATAAACTGCCCCAGCCGTTTTCGTAAGACTACTGCAGCAGTCATTCACTGTGAGTGTTGCGAGAGGAGCTCTGTCATGTCCGAGCCTCAGGCTCCAGAGAGATCTGCTGCAAGAGATCTTGATTTCTCGGACTTAAACTCTATTAGTTATGGGGACGATGACGGTATAAAGGCTGCAATTTTTCAAGTTTCCTCAGCGGTGTCCCAGCTGAGTTGTAAAAGAAACAATTCTCATTGCTTCCTTTCCATCAAACTCTGGGTTGACTCAGTCTGGGTGTCTAGCTCTGCTATGATCGACTCAGGAGCAAGTGGAAATTTTATGGATATCTCCTTTGCTCTGAAACAGGGGATACGTTCAGTGAAGAAGGCTACTCCAGTACAGATGGAGACTGTGGATGGCTCTCTACTGACTTCTGGACCAGTGGATCAAGAAACAGAGCCTTTGAGGGTCCTTATGGGTAAAGATCATCAGGAGAAAATGTATTTTTTGCTTATCTCTTCTCCCCACTTTCCCATCATTCTAGGGCTACCATGGCTGCAGGCGCAGAATCCTACGATTAACTGGGAGACCAAGGAATTACACTTTCCGGAGAAACAGATGAGTCAAGGAGTTTCAGCTTGCTCTATTCCTAAAGGAACCATGTCAGTCCCTGAACTACCAGCTGTATACCAGGACTATGACGATTTATGTGACAAGAAGATCTACCCCTAGCGGGGCCCGAGCTAAAAGCTTTGAAGGATTATATAGACGAAAATTTAGCCAAGGGCTTCATACGCCCCTCTTCATCTCCCGCAGGTGCACCCATCTTCTTTGTGAAGAAGAAAGATGGATCTCTGAGACCCTGCATAGACTATAGGGAACTCAATAAGGTTACTATTAGAAACCGTTATCCATTGCCTTTAATCCCTGAGTTGTTGGAGAGAGTGCGGCATGCCAAAATTTTCTCTAAACTGGATCTCCGTGGGGCCTATAACTTGGTCCGTATCAGACCTGGGGATGAATGGAAGACTGCTTTCAGGTCACGATATGGACACTTTGAATATCTAGTTATGCCTTTTGGTCTGAGTACCGCCCCAGCCACTTTCCAACACTTCGTGAATGATATCTTCAGGGATCTCCTAGATACATTTGTGGTGATTTATCTGGATGATATTCTAATTTTTCTAACTCCACAGAGGAACATCATGGACATGTGAGAATGGTCTTAGAACGCCTAAGACAAAACCATCTCTACATCAAACTTGAAAAATGTGAATTCCATAGGACCGAAATTCAATTTCTGGGGTATGTACTATCTACGCAAGGGATTAGTATGGATGGAAGCAAGACCCAAGCCATCAAGGATTGGCCAATTCCTAGAAATGTGAAGGAGGTGCAGCGTTTCATCGGGTTTGCCAACTTCTATAGACGTTTCATTAAGAATTTTTCTGAGGTAGTGTCACCTATCACCCAACTTACCCGGAAACAGTCTAGGTTCTCCTGGACCCCGCAAGCTCAGGAAGCATTTTCCTGTTTAAAGGATAAATTTACCACCGCACCTATCTTAGTACATCCCAACCCGAGCTTGCCTTCATAATAGAGGTGGATGCTTCAGACTGTGCCGTTGGAGCTATACTCTCTCAGAGAACAGGTGAGAAGAATGTCTTGCATCCCTGTGCCTTCTTTTCCCAGCAGTTGTCTTCGGCTGAGAGGAACTACGATGTGGGCAATAGAGAATTGTTGGCCATTATTGCCGCCTTCAAGGAATGGAGACACCTTCTTCAGGGAGCTGCACAGCAAATAGTCGTCCTGACAGACCATCGTAACCTTGAATTTATCAGGTCGGCTAAGTGCCTGACTCCTCGCCAGGCTCGCTGGAATCTTTTCCTAAACCAATTTAATTTTGTCATTTCTTATAGACCAGGATCGCGCAATGGAAAGGCTGATGCACTCTCTAGGATTCATTCAGCAGAGACACGTCCACTTACTCCTCCTAAGACTATTCTTCCTGACTCTAGATTCCTGGGAGTGATTCATAATCAAGACCTACTTAAGGACATCAAGGAAGCATACCATGCGGATTCTTTGTTGGCTCAACCCCCAAGGGACGTAAGTTTTGTCTTTAAGAATGGTGTGTGGATTCAGGGACAACGTCTGTATATACCTGAAACAGTCAGATTGAGAGTATTGCAACTCATCCACGATTCCAAGATAGCCAGGCATAGGGGAATTCTAAAGACACAGAATTTCTTTCTCGTTTCTTTTGGTGGCCCACTTACAGGAAAGATGTCTTAAACTATGTCACTTCATGTGAAGTCTGTGCAAGATGCAAAACACCTCGCTCCTCACCAACTGGTCTGTTGCAACCTCTTCCCACCCGTCCCGCCCGTGGGGATCCATTTCTATGGACTTCATTGTGGAGTTACCAACCTCTCAAGGGAAGAACACCATTCTAGTGGTGGTTGACCGTCTAACAAAGGCAGCTCATTTTATCCCTTGTGTCGGCTTACCCACTGCAAAACAGACATCAGACTTGATGATTAAGAATGTGTTTCGCTTACATGGAGTACCGGATGAGGTCATTTCGGATCGAGGGGTGCAATTCACTTCAAGGTTTTGGCAAAATTTCTGTGCAGCATTGGACATTAAAGTAAACCTTTCTTCTGCTTTTCATCCCCAGACTAATGGACAGACAGAACGAACCAATCAGACCCTGGAGCAGTATCTCCGCTGTTTTATCTGCCACCTACAGGATGATTGGGTGGATCTACTTCCACTGGCTGAGTTCTCTTATAACAACTCTCAGAGCGCCTCCACTAAGCAGTCTCCTTTTTACTCCAATCTAGGTTATCATCCTAACATTCTTCCTCGATTTCCCATAGATACGCCCTTGCCGGCAGTGACTGAAAGAATCACTTCTTTACAAAACAATATGGATCTTCTAAAGGAAAATCTAGAATTGGCTCAGGAAAGGTACAAGAAAGCAGCAGATAAATTTCGTAAACCTGCACCAGCTTTCAAGGTAGGAGATTTGGTCTGGCTGTCAACCAGAAATCTTAAATTAAAGATTCCATCGTCTAAATTGGGACATAAGTACATTGGACCTTATAAGATCAATAAGATTATAAGTGCTGTTGCTTGTCGTCTTCAACTACCCAGAACTATGAGAATCCACCCTGTCTTTCATGTATCCCTACTAAAGGCTGCAACACCCAATACGTTTCCTGGACGTTCTTCTCCTTGCCCTGACCCAGTGCTGGTCGATGGTCAGGAAGAATTTATGGTGGAAAGGATTCTAGATTCCAGGTTGTACAGAAATCAGTTGCAATATTTGATTAAATGGCAGGGCTACCCAGTGGAGGACAACTCATGGGAACCAGTCAATAATGTAAATGCTCCTCGCCTGCTCCGCCAGTTTCATCAGAGGTACCCTGACAAGCATGGTCTGAGGTCATCCGGAGGTTGTCCCTAAGGGGGGAGTAATGTAAGGTTCTTTGTCTCTGTTGACATGTTCCTTGAAACTCAGTTTTCCGTCGGCCATTTTGCTTTCTGTCTTTCTGCAGCTCTTGCCCTCAGTTAATATGGAGTTTCCAGTTTTCATGTTCCCGCCCTGATTCTTCCCTCTTGCTTCTTAAGCAGCCTCAGCTGAACAATCAGTGCTCCTGAATCAAGCCTCAGTCAGTCTGTGACCTGACTCCTGGAAGCCTTGGACTTGTACTCCAGCTATTCCCTACTGAGGAACCTTGGAACACTTTTGGACTCTGGAAACCTGCTGTTTGGTGAATCCATGTTTGCAGAGGAATTACGGTACAGAGAAGAGATCCTGAACCTGCTTTGGAGAGTTATTGTAGAGCTTGAAGTTACTCTGGCCTGCTGTGTCTCCTGTTGCTGTTCCTGCAAACTGTGTGAACTTTTCAGCATGCTTGTATGAAGTAATACAAGTCATTTCATTTCAACCTATGTCTCCTGTGTTTTCCTCGCACCCAAGCACAAGACGCTATAGGAACTGTACACTATACATGACAACCTGTGAAGACTCAGACATCAAGGTTAAGGGCCCGTCTCACATAGCGATATCGCTACCGAGATCGCTGCTGAGTCACTAGTTTTGTGACGCAGCAGCGAGCTCACCAGCGATATCGCTGTGTGTGACATTCAGCGACGATCAGCCCCCCTGCCGGGTATCGCTGATCGTCGCTGAAATGTCAGGACCTTTTTTTGATCGCTGGTTTCCCGCTGACAGGCACGCATCGCTGCGTGTGACAGGCGGGAGACCAGCGCTCCGCTGGTAACCAAGGTACACAGCGGGTTTCCAGGCGCGGGGCTGTGCCTAGAAACCCGCTGTGTACCTTGGATACCAGCGCCCTGATGCAGGGAGCTGGTATCCAAGGTACACAGCGGGTTTCCAGGCACCGCGCAGCGCTTGGAAACCCGCTGTGTATCTTGGATACCAGCTCCCTGCATCAGGGCGCTGGTATCCAAGGTACACTGCGGGTAACTAAGCGATGTTACCCGCAGTGTCGCTGTCCCAGATCGCTGCCTGAGCTGCCTGTTTGGCAGCTCAGCAGCGATCATGTAGCGATACACCAGCGATCCTGACAAGTGCATATCGTTGTCGGGATCGCTGGTGTATCGTTATGTGAGACCCAGGCTTTAGATTTCAGAAAGGCATATTTTAAGGGACTCAGAAAAAGAATTGGAGGGATCCAATGGCTGGATATCCTTAAAGACAAAAATGTCCAGGAAATCTTGAAAAAATAGATTCTCAAAGCACAATCGTTATCAATTCCGAAAAGAGGGAAGAATAGGAAGCATTTAAGGAAACCAGAATGGATGAACACAGAACTTAAACACATGCTAAAAAGGAAGAGAGAAATGTTTATCAAATGGAAAGAAGGAGGCATATCTAAAGAAGAATATAATGCTGTCTGCAGAACCTGCAGGGCACAAATTAGATTATCTAAAGCTGACAATGAATTCAGGCTTGCAAGAGACGTCAAAAGCAACAAAAAAGGATTTTGGGGATATGTCAAAAGTAAAAGAAAAGTCAAAGATGCTATAGGATTTTTACAGGATGAAAATCATGAAATGGTAAGACAGGATGTTGAAAAGGACAAACTTTTAAATTCCTATTTTGCATCTGTTTTCTCTCAGAAAGGAAATGTAACATCAACTGATCTTCACTGTCCTATTAAAGGAATAGAAGAATCCAGGATATCTATAAACAGAAAAATAGTGAGGAAACACTTAGCTAACCTAAATGAATTCAAGTCTCCAGGTCCAGATTGAATTATACCCCAGAGTACTGAAGGAGATAGCAGAAGAAATTCTTGAACCACTCTCCATAATCTTTGAAAATTCTTGGAGAACAGGGGAAGTCCCAGAAGACTGGAGAAGAGCAAATGTTTTCCTGTCTTCAAAAAGGGGAAGAAGGTGGACCCAGGGAACTACAGGCCAGTGAGTCTGACTTCTATACCAGGAAAGATCTTTGAGCAAATTATTAAATAACATGTATGTAAGTACATGGATAAGAATGAAGTGATTAAACAGAGTCAGCATGGGTTTGTAACTAATAAGTCATGTCAGACTAACTTAATTTCCTTCTATGACAGAATCACTGACTGGGTGATCAGGGAAATGCTGTAGATATAGTATATATTGACTTCAGCAAAGCATTTGACAAAGTATCTCACACAATCCTTATTGAAAAAATGACTAAGTATGGATTGGACAAGGCAACTGTAAGGTGGATTCATAACTGGCTTAGTGATCGGTCCCAAAGAGTCGTCGTAAATGGCTGCACATCCAGTTGGAAGAATGTCTCAAGTGGGGTACTACAGGGCTCTGTCCCGGGCCCTGTATTGTTCAACATCTTTATCAGTGATTTAGATGAAGGAATTGAGGGTAAGCTGATTAAATTTGCTGATGACACATAGCTAGGAGGGATAGCTAATACTGGAGAAGAGAGAGAGAGGATTCAAAAAGATATAAATAAACTAGAGCAGTGGGTAGCAACTAACAGAATGGTTTTTAACAGGAAAAATGCAAAGTACTATGTCTGAGCAATAAAAATGAAAAAAACATATACAAAATAGGAGGAATAGGGCTAAGTAACAGCACATGTGAAAAAGACTTGGGTATACTAATAGACAACAGACTGAACATGAGTCAACAGTGTTATGCAGCAGCAAAAAAGGCAAATACAATTCTAGAATGTACTAACAGAAGCATACAGTCTAGATCACATGAAGTCATTATTGCACTCTACTCCTCTTTGGTCAGACCTCATCTGGAATACTGTGTCCAGTTTTCGGCACCACATTTTAAAAAAGACATCAACAAACAGGAGCAAGTTCAGAGAAGAGCGACCAGAATGGTGACCGGTCTGCAAACCATGTCCTACGAGGAACGGTTGCAGAATTTGGGAATGTTTAGCTTTTAAAAGAGAAGACTGAGAGGAGACTTAATAGCTGTCTACAAATATCTCAAGGGCTGTCACATTGTAGAAGGATCATCTTTATTCTCATTTGCACAAGGAAAGACTAGAAGCAATGGGATGAAACTGAATAGGAGGAAACACAGATTAGATATTAGAAAAAACTTTTTGACAGTTAGGGTGATCAGTGAGTGGAACAGACTGCCACGAGAGGTGGTGAGTTCTCCTTCAATAGAAGTCTTCAAATAGAGGCTGGGCAGATATCTCTCTGGGATGATTTAGTGAATCCTGCTTGGAGCTGGGGGTTGGACCAGATGGCCCAGGAGGTCCCTTCCAACTCTACCATTCTATGATTATATGATTCTATGTAGCTCCTTGGGAAAATTTATAGCCAACCCTGGTATATAGTAACATTGTCTATAGTGGCCTTTCCTATTTACTGGCCATTTATCATACAATAGCATGTTCAACTCCCTATCCAACCATCCATATAATCTAATCTTCTGTAACACTGGGATATATGGGTTATTATTGTTGATTTATCAGTGTTCAAATCAGTAGAAACTACTCCGGAATTACATTGTATGGTCATAATGACATTGTGGCATTTTATAAAAGTTTTAAGAGGTCTATGTGGATAATTAGAGTCAATTTCATCTATACGGTAATGAATTAGTTGCATGGCCTGCTCTGGTCTCTTCAACCCCTTAATCCCATCGGACGTACTATTCTGTCCATGTGGCCTGGTACTTAATTCCCAGGGACGGAATAGTACGTCCAAGGCGATCAGCTGCGCTCCCGGGGGAAGCGCAGCTAATCGCCGCCGGGTGTCAGCTGATTATCACAGCTGATTCCCAGCACATTAACCCCTGGCACACCACAATCAAACATGATCGCGGTGTACCGGGGGCACAGGGGAGCATCGCGTAGGGATGGCGCTCCCTGCGTGCTCCACTGAGGCCCTCAGAAAAGTGACCGCGCTGTTCTGAAGGCCTCTTCCCTGCAGGACCCCGGATTCAAGATGGCCGCCGGGTCCTGCAGGGAGGCGGTTACCTCAGTGCCTGCTGAGAGCAGGCGCTGAGGAAGCGTCCAGCACTGCCTGTGAGATCGCTGGTCTCACAGAGTGCTATGCACACTGTGAGACCAGCGATCTGACCCTATACTGTAATGTCCCACCTTGGGACAAAGTATAAAAGTTAAAAAAAAATAATAAAAAGTGTAAAAAAAAAAAAAAATTCCCCAATAAATTCATTTCTTCCTGTATATAAAAAAAACAAAACAATAAAAGTACACATATTTGGTATCACCGCATCCATAACAACCCCCCTATAAAACTGTCCCACTAGTTAACCCCTTTAGTGAACCACTTAAAAAAAAAAAACAAAGCAAAAAATCAATGCTTTATCATCATACTGCCGAACAAAAAGTGGAATAACACGCGATCAAAAAGACCGATTTAAATAAACATGGTACCGCTGAAAACGACATCTTACCCGCAAAAAAACGAGCTGCCATACAGCATCATCAGCGAAAAAATAAAAAAGTTATAGCTCGCAGAATAAAGCGATGCAAAAATAATTATTTTTTATATAAAATTGTTTTCATTGTATAAAAGCGCCAAAACATAAAAAAATGATATAAATGAGGTATCGCCGTAATCATACTGACCCGAAGAATAAAACTGCTTTATCAATTTTACCACACGCGGAACGATATAAACGCCCCCCCAAAAGAAATTCATGAACTGCTGATTTTTGTTCATTCTAACCTCCCAAAAATCGAAATAAAAGCGATCAAAAAAGTAACGTGCTCAAAAATGGTACCAATAAAAGCGTCAACTTGTACCGCAAAAAATAAGACCTCACATGACTCTGTGGGCCAAAATATGCAAAAATTATAGCTCTCAAAATGTGGTGATGCAAAAAACTATTTTTTGCAATAAAAAGCGTCTTTTAGCGTGACAGCTGTCAATCATAAAACCCGCTATAAATAGTAAATCAAACCCCCCTTTATGACCCCCTTAGTTAGGGAAAAATAATAAAATAAAAATAATGTATTTATTTCCATTTTTCCATAGGTTAGGGTTAGGGTTGTGGCTAAAGTTATGGTTAGGGTTGAGGCTAAAGTTAGGATTAGGGTTAGGGTTGGGATTAGGGTTAGGGGTGTGGTAGGTTAGGTTTGTGGTTAGGGTTATGATTAGGGTTGGGACTAGGGTTAGGGGTGTGTTGGGGTTAGGATTGGAGTTAGAATTGGGGGGGTCTCCGCTGTTTAGGCACATCAGGGGCTCTCCAAATGTGACATGGCGTCTGATCTCAATTCCAGCCAATTCTGCGTTGAAAAAGTCAAACGGTGCTGCTTCACTTCTGAGCCCTGCCATGCTCCCAAACAGTAGTTTACCCCCACATATGTGGTATCAGAGTACTCAGAAGAAATTGGAATTCAAGAGTTATTGTGCGATTTGTCCTGTTACCCTTGGAAAAATAAAAAATTGGGGTTGAAAATATCATTTTTGTAAAAAAAAATGTTGTTTTTTTGTTTTTACGGCTGTACGTTATAAACTTCTGTGAAGCACTTGGGGCTTCATAGCGCTCAGCATACATCTAGATAAGCTCCTTGTGGGGTCTATTTTCCAAAATGGGGTCACTTGTGGGGAGTTTCCACTGTTTAGGCACATCAGGGGCTCTCCAAATGCGACATGACTCCCGCAGACCATTCCATCAAAGTCTGCAATCCAAAACGTCACTTCTTCCCTTCCGAGCCCTGACGTCTGCCCATACAGTAGTTTTCTTCCACATATTGGGTATCAGCGTACTCAGGACAAATTGGAAAACAACTTTTGGGGTCCAATTTCTCCTGTTACCCTTGTGAAAATAAAATATTGGGGGCGAAAAAATCATTTTTGTAAAAAAAAAAGGATTTTTTATTTTTACGGCTGTACGTTATAAACTTCTGTGAAGCACTTCGGGGTTCAAAGTGCTCACCACTCATCTAGATAAGTTCCTTGTGGGGTCTTTTTTCTAAAATTGGGTCACTTGTGGGAGGTTTCCACTGTTTAGGCACATCAGGGGCTCTCCAAATGCGACATGACGCCCGCAGATCATTCCATCAAAGTCTGCAATCCAAAACGTCACTACTTCCCTTCCGAGCCCCGACGTGTGCCCATACAGTAGTTTTCTCCCACATATTGGGTATCAGCGTACAGAGGACAAATTGGACAACAACTTTTGGGGTCCAGTTTCTCCTGTTACCCTTGGGAAAAAAAAAGTTGGGGACTAAAAGATTATGTTTCTGGAAGCAATATGATTTTTTTATTTTCATGCTCGTGCGTTATAAACTTTAGTGAAACACCTGGAGGTTCAAAGTTCTCACCACACATCTAGATAAGTTCCTTGAGGGGTCTAGTTTCCAAAATGGTGTCATTTGTTGGGGGTTTCCACTGTTTAGGCAGATCAGGAGCTCTCCAAACACGACATGGCGACCAACCAATTCTGCGTTGAAAAAGTCAAACGGCGCTCCTTTCCTTCCAAGCTCTGCCATGTACCCAAACAGTGGTTTACCCCCACATCTGGGGTATCAGCGTACTCAGGACAAATTGCACAATAACTTTTGGAGTCTTGTTACCCTTGGGAAAATAAAAATTGGGGTGAAAAGATCATTTTTGAGGAAAAAATATGATTTTTTAATTTTACTGCTCTACTGTTGTGAATGTGCTAGAGATGGTTTCTGAGCAGAGGCTCCCTCTGGTGGTTACAGACAGTACTGAACCGTCCAGCGAGGAATGGCAATCTGGGATCACTGATTGGACTGATATAAGGGAGATTCCCTCCCATGATGGTCGCCGGTGATCAATTGTTCTTGTCTCAATTGTGGTTCCTGGTTCATTTGGAAGTTGCTGGAGTCTTGTCTGCACCTGCTGCCTTCAGATAAGATATTTTCTGCTTTCTTTTTGTGCTTGCTTTTTGCATAGTTTTCTGCACTTTTTGTGGCGGTTAGCCGGGTCCCCTCCTGGGGCCTGTGTACTCTCAATTTGTCTGTAGCCACTGTTGTTTGTTCATTTGCTTTTTCCTGTTTTTTCAGTGGCTGCGGCTTTGTTTTGTTGCACCAGAGATCTGATTTAAGTGGTAGAGATCGTGTGATCTCAGGTTTTTTGGCAATCAGAAGTGCTGGTATTTTTTAGGGTTTTTGTTAGATTGCAGTCAGAATTCTTTCCTGTACTTTTCTGTCTAGACAGATTGGGCCCCAACATTTGCTCATTCTATTTTCTGTCTTTGTCTGTGTATTCTTCTTGTCTAACCGCCATTACATGTTTGGGGGCTTCCTATTTTCTTTGGGGATGTGCTCCGGGGCAGATAGCTTTCATCTTTCTGCCTTTAGGTGTAGTTATCTCTCAGGCTGTGACGAGGCGTCTAGGATCAACGTAGGAATGCTCCACGGCTACCTCTAGTTGTGTGGTTAATTCAGGTTACTGCAATCCAATAGGTTCCAGTCTCTCTGGTGTATTACCGTTTTTTGCTTTTTCTCCTCAGCTACCCAAACATAACACTCTTCGTTATAAACTTGTGTGAAGCACTTGGGGGTTCAAATTGCTCACCACAGATCATATAAGTTCCTTAGGGGGTCTAGTTTCTAAAATGGGGTCACTTGCGGGGAGTTTCCACTGTTTAGGCACATCAGGGGCTCTCCAAATGCAACATGGCGTCCAAACTCAATTCCAGCCAATTTTGGTTGGAAAAAGTCAGATGGTGTTCCTTCCATTTCGAGCTCTGCCGTGCATCCAAACAGTGGTTCCCCCACATATGGGGTATCAGCATACTCAGGACAAATTGGACAACAACTTTTATGGTCCAGTTTCTCAAGTTACTCTTGGGAAAATAAAAAATTGGTGACTAATAAATAATTTTTGTGGGAAAAAATAGGATTTTTTATTTTCATGCGCGGGCATTATAAACTTGTGTGAAGCACTTGTGGGTTCAAAGTGCTCACCACAGATCTAGATAAGTTCCTTAGGGGTCTAGTTTCCAAAATTGGGTCACTTGTAGGGGGTTTCCACTGTTTAAACTTATTTGCAAGAAACAGACTTGATAAACGAGGAGGAGGTGTCGCATTGTATGTTAGAAAAGCGTATATCTGCAGAGAGATTGAAGCTTCAGAGACTAGGAGTTCTGTGGAAACTGTTTGGATAAGAATACAAGGACAGAACAATGGAAAGGACACCATTGTAGGCATTTACTACAGGCCGCCTGTGCAAGCTGAAGATATGGATGAACTCTTTATGCATCAAATGGCCAAGCTCTCCAAAGAATATGACATAGTTGTCATGGGAGATTTCAACTATCCAGACATTTGTTGGGAATCTCTCTCAGGCAAAACTAACAGGTCAAGGAAATTCTTATCCTCTCTTTCTGACAACTTTATCTTCCAAAAGGTAGCTGAGAAAACAGGAGCTCTGCTACCTTGGATCCAATCCTTACAAACAGGGAGGAAATGGTTGAGGAGGTAAGAGTGGCTGGGACCCTAGGAGATAGCGACCATGCTATTTTAGAATTTTGGATAACTAGAGGAGGAAGACCTGTGAAGACTCAGACATCAAGGTTAGATTTCAGAAAGGCAGATTTTAAGGGACTCAGAAAAAGAATTGGAGGGATCCAATGGCTGGATATCCTTAAGGACAAAAATGTCCAGGAAATCTTGAAAAAATAGATTCTCAAAGCACAATCGTTATCAATTCCGAAAAGAGGGAAGAATAGGAAGCATTTAAGGAAACCAGAATGGATGAACACAGAACTTAAACACATGCTAAAAAGGAAGAAAGAAATGTTTATCAAATGGAAAGAAGGAGGCATATCAAAAAAGAATATAATGCTGTCTGCAAAACCTGCAGGGCACAAATTAGATTATCTAAAGCTGACAATGAATTCAGGCTTGCAAGAGACGTCAAAAGCAACAAAAAAGGATTTTGGGGATATGTCAAAAGTAAAAGAAAAGTCAAAGATGCTATAGGATTTTTACAGGATGAAAATCATGAAATGGTAAGACAGGATGTTGAAAAGGACAAACTTTTAAATTCCTATTTTACATCTGTTTTCTCTCAGAAAGGAAATGTAACATCAACTGATCTTCACTGTCCTATTAAAGGAATAGAAGAATCCAGGATATCTATAAACAGAAAAATAGTGAGGAAACACTTAGCTAACCTAAATGAATTCAAGTCTCCAGGTCCAGATGAATTATACCCCAGAGTACTGAAGGAGATAGCAGAAGAAATTCTTGAACCACTCTCCATAATCTTTGAAAATTCTTGGAGAACAGGGGAAGTCCCAGAAGACTGGAGAAGAGCAAATGTTGTTCCTGTCTTCAAAAAGGGGAAGAAGGTGGACCCAGGGAACTACAGGCCAGTGAGTCTGACTTCTATACCAGGAAAGATCTTTGAGCAAATTATTAAATAACATGTATGTAAGTACATGGATAAGAATGAAGTGATTAAACAGAGTCAGCATGGGTTTGTAACTAATAAGTCATGTCAGACTAACTTAATTTCCTTCTATGACAGAATCACTGACTGGGTGATCAGGGAAATGCTGTAGATATAGTATATATTGACTTCAG
>JARQOD010010005.1:0-28985 GCA_033576555.1 Oophaga sylvatica | reverse complement strand
ATAGGTTTGGTTACGGGTCCTGTCAGGTTATATTATGTAGATATAGACTGAAAGGCTCCTGTCAGAATATATTACTGTAGATTAGACGTACGGGCTCCTGTAGGAAATTTTATGTAATATAACTGAAAGGGCTCCTGTCAGGTATATTTTACTGTAGATATAGATGTGGGGCTCCTGTAGGTATAATTATGTAGTATAATGTACGGGCTCCTGTCAGGTAATATTACTGTAGATTAGACTGTAGGGCCCTGTCGGGTAATATTACTGTAGATTAGATGTACGGGCTCCTGTCAGGTATATATTATTTGTAGATATAACTGAAAAGGCTCCTGTCGGTTTTATTACTGTAAAAATAGACTGTAGGGCTCCTGTCAGGATATATTACTTGTAGATATAGACTGTACGGCTCCTGTCAGGTAATTACTGTAGATATGACTGTAGGGCTCCTGTCAGGTATATATTACTGTATAGACTGAAAGGCTCCTTCAGGTATATATTACTGTAGATATAGCTGTATGGGCTCCTGTCAGGTATATATTACTGTAATATAGACTTTTATGGCTCCTGTCAGGTATAAATTCTGTAGATATAGACTGTACGGCTCCTGTCAGTAATATTACTGTAGATATAGACTGTACAGGCTCCTGTCAGTATATATACTGTAGATATAGACTGTAATGGGCTCCTGTCAGGTATTAAAAACTGTAGATATAGACTGTACGGGCTCCTGTCAGGAATATATTACTGTAGATATAGACTGTATGGGCTCCTGTCAGGTATATATTACTGTATAGACTGTACAGGCTCCTGTCAGGTATATATTACTGTAGATATAGACTGTATGGGCTCCTGTCAGGTATATATTACTGTAGATATAGACTGTATGGGCTCCTGTCAGGTATATATTACTGTATAGACTGTACAGGCTCCTGTCAGGTATATATTACTGTAGATATAGACTGTACGGGCTCCTGTCAGGTATATATTACTGTAGATATAGACTGTATGGGCTCCTGTCAGGTATATATTACTGTAGATATAGACTGTACGGGCTCCTGTCAGGTATATATTACTGTAGATATAGACTGTACGGGCTCCTGTCAGGAATATATTACTGTAGATATAGACTGTATGGGCTCCTGTCAGGTATATATTACTGTATAGACTGTACAGGCTCCTGTCAGGTATATATTACTGTAGATATAGACTGTATGGGCTCCTGTCAGGTATATATTACTGTAGATATAGACTGTATGGGCTCCTGTCAGGTATATATTACTGTATAGACTGTACAGGCTCCTGTCAGGTATATATTACTGTAGATATAGACTGTACGGGCTCCTGTCAGGTATATATTACTGTAGATATAGACTGTATGGGCTCCTGTCAGGTATATATTACTGTAGATATAGACTGTACGGGCTCCTGTCAGGTATATATTACTGTAGATATAGACTGTATGGGCTCCTGTCAGGTATATATTACTGTAGATATAGACTGTATGGGCTCCTGTCAGGTATATATTACTGTAGATATAGACTGTATGGGCTCCTGTCAGGTATATATTACTGTAGATATAGACTGTATGGGCTCCTGTCAGGTATATATTACTGTAGATATAGACTGTACAGGTTCCTGTCAGGTATATATTACTGTAGATATAGACTGTATGGGCTCCTGTCAGGAATATATTACTGTAGATATAGACTGTATGGGCTCCTGTCAGGTATATATTACTGTAGATATAGACTGTACGGGCTCCTGTCAGGTATATATTACTGTAGATATAGACTGTACGGGATCCTGTCAGGTATATATTACTGTAGATATAGACTGTACGGGCTCCTGTCAGGTATATATTACTGTAGATATAGACTGTACGGGCTCCTGTTAGGTATATATTACTGTAGATATAGACTGTACGGGCTCCTGTCAGGTATATATTACTGTAGATATAGACTGTATGGGCTCCTGTCAGGTATATATTACTGTATAGACTGTACGGGCTCCTGTCAGGTATATATTACTGTAGATATAGACTGTATGGGCTCCTGTCAGGTATATATTACTGTATAGACTACGGGCTCCTGTCACATATATATTATTGTAGATATAGACTGTATGGGCTCCTGTCAGGTATATATTACTGTATAGACTGTACGGGCTCCTGTCAGGTATATATTATTGTAGATATAGACTGTATGGGCTCCTGTCAGGTATATATTCTGTAGATATAGACTGTGTGGGCTCCTGTCAGGTATATATTACTGTAGATATAGACTGTATGGGCTCCTGTCAGGTATATATTACTGTAGATATAGACTGTACGGGCTCCTGTCAGGTATATATTATTGTAGATATAGACTGTATGGGCTCCTGTCAGGTATATATTACTGTAGATATAGACTGTACGGGCTCCTGTCAGGTATATATTACTGTAGATATAGACTGTATGGGCTCCTGTCAGGTATATATTACTGTAGATATAGACTGTATGGGATCCTGTCAGGTATATATTACTGTAGATATAGACTGTATGGGCTCCTGTCAGGTATATATTATTGTAGATATAGACTGTATGGGCTCCTGTCAGGTATATATTACTGTAGATATAGACTGTATGGGCTCCTGTCAGGTATATATTATTGTAGATATAGACTGTATGGGCTCCTGTCAGGTATATATTACTGTTATAGACTGTACGGGCTCCTGTCAGGTATATATTACTGTAGATATAGACTGTATGGGCTCCTGTCAGGTATATATTACTGTATAGACTGTACGGGCTCCTGTCACATATATATTATTGTAGATATAGACTGTATGGGCTCCTGTCAGGTATATATTACTGTATAGACTGTACGGGCTCCTGTCAGGTATATATTATTGTAGATATAGACTGTATGGGCTCCTGTCAGGTATCTATTTCTGTAGATATAGACTGTGTGGGCTCCTGTCAGGTATATATTACTGTAGATATAGACTGTACGGGCTCCTGTCAGGTATATATTACTGTAGATATAGACTGTACAGGCTCCTGTCAGGTATATATTACTGTAGATATAGACTGTACGGGCTCCTGTCATATTACTGTAGATATAGACTGTACAGGCTCCTGTCAGGTTTATATTACAGTAGATATAGACTGTACAGGCTCCTGTCAGGTATATATTACATCTACAATAATATATACCTGACAGGAGCCCATACAGTCTATATCTACAGTAATATATACCTGACAGGAACCTGTACAGTCTATATCTACAGTAATATATACCTGACAGGAGCTCATACAGTCTATATCTACAGTAATATATACCTGACAGGAGCCCATACAGTCTATATCTACAGTAATATATACCTGACAGGAGCCTGTACAGTCTATATCTATAGTAATATATACCTGACAGGAGCCCATACAGTCTATATCTACAGAAATATATACCTGACAGGAGCCTGTACAGTCTATATCTACAGTAATATATACCTGACAGGAGCCTGTACAGTCTATATCTACAATAATATATACCTGACAGGAGCCCATACAGTCTATATCTACAGTAATATATACCTGACAGGAGCCCGTACAGTCTATATCTACAGTAATATATACCTGACAGGAGCCTGTACAGTCTATATCTACAGTAATATATACCTGACAGGAGCCCGTACAGTCTATATCTACAGTAATATATACCTGACAGGAGCCCATACAGTCTATATCTACAATAATATATACCTGACAGGAGCCCATACAGTCTATATCTACAGTAATATACACCTGACAGGAACCTGTACAGTCTATACAGTAATATATACCTGACAGGAGCCTGTACAGTCTATACAGTAATATATACCTGACAGGAGCCCGTACAGTCTATATCTACAGTAATATATATCTGACAGGAGCCCGTACAGTCTATATCTACAGTAATATATACCTGACAGGAGCCTGTACAGTCTATATCTACAGTAATATATACCTGACAGGAGCCCATACAGTCTATATCTACAGTAATATATACCTGACAGGAGCCCGTACAGTCTATATCTACAGTAATATATACCTGACAGGAGCCTGTACAGTCTATATCTACAGTAATATATACCTGACAGGAGCCCATACAGTCTATATCTACAGTAATATATACCTGACAGGAGCCCGTACAGTCTATATCTACAGTAATATATACCTGACAGGAGCCTGTACAGTCTATATCTACAGTAATATATACCTGACAGGAGCCCATACAGTCTATATCTACAGTAATATATACCTGACAGGAACCTGTACAGTCTATATCTACAGTAATATATACCTGACAGGAGCCTGTACAGTCTATATCTACAGTAATATATACCTGACAGGAGCCCATACAGTCTATATCTACAGTAATATATACCTGACAGGAGCCTGTACAGTCTATATCTACAGTAATATATACCTGACAGGAGCCCATACAGTCTATATCTACAGTAATATATACCTGACAGGAGCCCGTACAGTCTATATCTACTGTAATATATACCTGACAGGAGCCCGTACAGTCTATATCTTCAGTAATATACTGTATATCTGACATACAGAGGCTGGGCTGGGGCTGATGTATATACAGGTGCTGGTCTGGGGCACATTATTAAAAGAAGGAGACAATGATGGGGCATATTACTACAAGAAGGGGACAATGATGGGGCATATTTCAGGGTGGAATCTACTTGCATTCCATGCTTAAATCTATCTATCTATCTATCTATCTATCTATCTATCTATCTATCTATCTATCTATCTATCTATCTATCTATCTATCTAAAAAGAAGAAAATTAGAGCAGCACAAAGAAAGAGTCCTGGTGCAGAGCCCCCCAGGCAAATACCAAACATCAATTATAGAAATCCAGACAAATTGGAGGCAGCACACCGTTTGTAGTGAATAAAAAGCTGTTTAATAAGACCAAAAGGCGACGTTTTGGTCCAAACAACAGAACCTTTCTCAAGGCTTGAGAAAGGTTTGTGTTGTTTGGACCGAAATGTCGCCTTTTGACCTTATTAAATAGCTTTTTTTTTCACTACAAACTATGTGCTGCCTCCAATTTGTCTGGTTTTCTATCTATCTATTTATCTATCTATCTATCTATCTATCTATCTATCTATCTATCTATCATTCATTTTTTTTTCCCCAAAGATCAATCCAATTGCTGTGTTTAGAAAGGGCAGTGTGAATGGCTCAGTGTCAGTGTGTGATAAACACGCATGAGCTTGAAGTCCCCCTGCTGAACAGAAGAGAAGACTGCAAAGGTAAGCCTAAAATCAATAAATTGTTTACATAATAGGATTGATCATGGTGGTATTTCTCCTTGTATGTGATATTATTGGTCTTGGTATAAGGAATTATGTTGTGTATGGCGTTCATTTTCGTTTTATTCACATTTTTTGTTCTTATATTTTACAACCTGAACGACCATGGCTTGCCCCCCCCTAGTTTTGATCCTGGGTACGCCCATGTTTTAATGGCTAACAAAATATATTGAATGATATTACAGGGCAAGCTTTCGAGACTGCTTACGTCTCTTCATCAGGCTGGTATAACAAAATATTTGAAGAAACCCAATTATATACAGTGAAAGACACAGGGATGGTGTGATACATGGACATTTAAATAACCAAACACTGAGCTTACAGAGAGAATCCTTAATTAGGTAAGATTAGATAAGTGGTGTGAAAGTTTTATGGACCCCATATGCATGTGAGATCAAAGGACTGGTGGTGTCTTCATTGTTTTTGGAGGAAGTTGCTCAGATTTGGTAGTGGGCCATAAATCCTCCTGACAAATTGAGTCCTGTGTGAACAGAATCAAAGATGTTAATGAATTTGTATGCCCAAACCCTGCGATGTTTTTGTGATTGGAAATTGCCTTTCAAAATTACAACTTTCATATTGTCATTTTGAAAGGCAATTTCCAATCACAAAAACATTGCAGGGTTTGGGAATACAAATTCATTAACATCTTTGATTCTGTTCACACAGGACTCAATTTGTCAGGAGGATTTATGGCCCACTACCAAATCTGAGCAACTTCCTCCAAAAACAATGAAGACACCACCAGTCCTTTGATCTCACATGCATATGGGGTCCATAAAACTTTCACACCACTTATCTAATCTTACCTATTTAACATTCTCTCTGTAAGCTCAGTGTTTGGTTATTTAAATGTCCATGTATCACACCATGCCTGTGCTCCTCACTGTATATAATTGGGTTTCTTCAAATATTTTGTTACACCAGCCTGATGAAGAGACGTAAGCAGTCTCGAAAGCTTGCCCTGTAATATCATTCACTATATTTTGTTAGCCATTAAAAGGTATCATACCCACAAGATTCCTATTTTGCTTCTCCCACTGAGAACACTCTATATGTTTTCTTCGGCAGTGAAATACTCCTAAATTTGAAGATCTTGTCCAGTGACTTCTGTTGATTTGCTCTTAGATATTGTCCTATTGATTTCCAGTGTCGTCACTGCATCTTGCGTTCTCATCGATCCGTGTAAGTTGAAATCCTTTACAACTTCCAGTTTGTTGCCATCCATCTCAAATTTTTCAATGTCATACCTGGCAGTCGTCAATATTAGTGATGAACGATCATGCTCGGCACTGCTAGATACTAGGCTGAGTATCAAGTGGTTCTCGAGACCATGCTCCAGTCTCCGCCCTTAATGTTTTGCGTTTTTTTTTTTCAGACACTAAACATGCAGAGATTTTCTGTTAATCATGGTAATGCTGTAGCCATTTTGGCTACTGGCATTACTGTGATTGGCTGGCTACATCGTATCATCGGGTCTATATAAGACCCAGTGGCAGCATACACTCCACACTGTACCCAGAAATAGTGTTGGGAGAGCTGTTGCGCAAGGGATAGTGTATTAGGCCGGCGTCCCACTAAGGAGGAATATGGACGAGTGAGAGGCGTGAAAACCACGCATTACACTCGGACTAATATTTCTCTATGGGGCAGCTCTGATCATACATATTTTTCTCGGCAGTATCTTACGGTGTGAGACACCCACAGCATGCTGCGATTGTACGCGTATTACGCCCGTTGTACACCAATGAAAGTCTATGGATGCAAGAAAACAACGGATTACACACAGACCAGACGTGTGACTTGCAAGAAATACGGAAGACTTCTGCAGCTCACAGGAAATGGAACAACACATGCAGGAGGAAGCTGACACATGCAAAGTAGCTCAAAAAGAGCGCCAGACATCCCGGAAGAACGCCTCCACGGAGTCGGCCATGATGTCCACCCTCATCAATGTGGAAATGCTAATTGTATTGGTGCAGGAGAGGCCCGAAATATGGGACCAGAGAGATGCGCATTACGTGGACCACGCAAGGAAAGAGGCGGCATGGAGGCGCATCTGTGGGCAAATGTTTCCCCACTTTGGCAACAGCCCACGCGAGGAGCAGCAGCGAATCAGTAAGTGACTTGATTTTTTTACAAACTTCTTAACGGTCAGAGCGTATTTCTAGCGCAGAATTTGGCCCAAAAATGTTTTTTTTTTTTTGTGGCGCAAAAATGTTAGTATAGTCACATCCTACTAGGTCCCCATGACTATATTACGTGTATGTACAAGAATTTGGCTTTGTGCAGCTAGCTAATTGATTACATTATATGTGTCATTGCAGTGGATGATGTTATAAGAAGATGGAGAAGCATCCATGACCAATACAGGTGGGAACGCCAGCAGAGGGCCACGAGCGGGTCAGCAGCACCCAGAAAGCGAAAGTATGTTTACTTTGACAGGCTGGGTTTTCTTGCACCTATTCTGGATCTCAGACCGTAAGTACATACATCACACCACATAACACATATGCAGTTTAGGCTCACCCCTCCTACATGTTCTAATCCCCTTTCATTTCCCAACAGAACCCAATCCAACCTCACTGAGAGGGAGACTGGCTCCGACTCAGAGGCCATTATTGACCCGGTTGGGGGAGGTGAAGAGGTGGCTGGCCCATCGTCTGACCCTCCCTGCAGCATCCCCCAAGCTTCACAAGCACCAGGACCTGACCAAGCAGCTGCACCGCAACCTGTACCTGACCCACCTGCTGCAGCAGCAGGCCCCAGTGTAGAGGAAGCAACCAATAGCAGCAGCCCCACTGTACCTCTTGTGGGCTCCCCCCAGCCTGCTACAATATCCCGCCGTGGGAGAAGACGGAGAGACATCACTGGGTCCGACACATGTAGGCATGTGGACACTGGGGTACTCAATTTCCTTTTCAGGGCAGCTGTGGAAAAGGGTGAGGAGGCCTATGCCCATAACCTTGCCCGCTACCTTCGTCCCCTACCCCGAGAGGTCAGGCTCCGTGTGTGAGGATCAATTCAGATCCTAATTGACACATGCACACCTCCCAATACCCCATATGAGGTGTTTGAATTCCTTGAGAGGTGGCAGCTCTCACCCGTAACCTTATGCGCCTTGCCCCCCACCAAAATGTGCATGCTCAATTAGGATCTGATGATCCTCCTGCACATGCGCCTACACCTCAACCCATTCCCCCACCCAACCAACCTTGGCAACAACAGGGTCAATTGGCTGGCTATAATCTGACTTCCCAATATGGCCACTTGTACAGATCCAGTGTTGGAGGCTGGTCTCAACCTGGATGTGCTCAACATGGTCATATTGGAGGGTATGATTCTCGTGGGTATCATCTTCCGCAGGAATATAATCTTCCTTATCTGTATGGCAATGTGCCCACACACCAACCTGACCGTGGGCAGATGTTAGCTCAGGGCCCTAAAATCAACCCCAACAGGGTGATGGTCAAGGTTCTCATCATAGCCAACCACACAGAGATGCTGGAAACCCGCCAACCCCACCACCTACATACCACCAGCTGTGATTATTTATTTTACTTAGATATTATGATTTCAAAAGTAGTTAGTAATTTTTTCATATTTACTTTAGAGTCATGTTGTGTTACAGAAATGTGCACCAATCTAGATGCCTCTAAGATACATATGGTAACAATATGCTATTGTGTAGGCCTACTCAAAGTTTGTTATTTGCATTATCTCTTATGCTTAAAACAAAAGTTAGTTATTTGTTTACATTTATTGATACACAATGATGTGTAAAGCATATTTGCACTTATCTGAATGCCTACAAACAGCATATGGTACTTAGCTGGTGGAATATGGGCTAGGTGAAAAGAAGTTGGGCCTTTATATCTTATAATTTATATTAATGTTTGTTTTTTTTACATCCTTTTTAAACCTTGTTGGCTAATGCATCATTGCATTAGTCTAGTCTTATAACCCAACCATATGGGGGAGATATGGTGCTCACTAGTGATAGTGAAAGTTTGTTATTTTGCTTATATATTATTATTTATGTAAAAGATAGTAATTTTGTAAGATTTAATTTTACTCCATGTTGTCTATTGCATATTTGCAGTAGAATAATCTAGTGAACAAAACATATGGGTAGCATATGGTATTCACTATACATAGTGAAGGTTTTTTGTTTTCTTTACATACTATTATTGTGTGGAATGTTTGTTTTTTGAATATTTATTTGCACTCACAGATGTGACATGCATCTTTGCACTTGTCTAAAGTGACCATTCTGACATATGGGTCACATATGATCAGCACTACCCATATTGACTATTGTTTTTGGTCTTTACATACTATTATGTATATAATAATTTGTAATTTTGTCATGCCTTATTTTTTCGTTCTTGTGTAAAAATGCACACTTACACTATTGTGCTGTAAATACATATACCATATGAAGCAAATATGGTAGTCACTACCTCAAGTGCCAGTTTGCACAGATAAATATCTATATTTATAAAAAGTTTGGAGTATTTTTTTCATAAGTTGTTTGTACTCAACCTCCAACACATGTGTTATGACCAGACAGAGACTACGACAAATTGGGAACTGCCATTGCTCCTCAAATCCCTGGCAATCCTCTTCCAGTCTACCATCTTTGGCTCAGCCATCACCAGTTGATGAAGTCTGTCCCAGAGTTGTGAGCAGGTATCACGCACAATGCCAGAGATGGTGGACCTCCTAATCCAAAACTCAAGATGGAGTGCGGCAAGTAACCAAATGTACAGAGAACAATCAATGCACATGCACAAAGGTAGAACAAACGCACTATACATAACCCTTACATGATTTCATGTCCAAACAATCCTAAGTTCAATTTAGCCCAAGTAAACATTTTCAATAATTTTCACATAGACATCATTGTTCAGGTACTTCAAGGTGATATATGGGATATATTATGAGGATATTTCAGCAACAGCCATAAGGGTAAAGGGACACTTATGTAAAAACACATCATCAACATACAGTATGTAGGCGAGGAATACATACCGTAGCGTAAGGAGAAGTCGCTCCTCTGCAGACATAGCTTTGCACATCCGGGTATCCTGGTAGGTGATCCCAGGGCGCACAATCTCCAACAAAACATCAAATGTGGGAATGGTCATCCGACAAAACAGAAAAAACTTGTCTGGATGAGTCCGCAGAGATGCATAAAGGCGGTGAAAATGGCCTTCAGTGAGGTACCCACATTCGCCTCCTCCTCCACGGATCAACGATCACTAGGTAAGGCTGCCCAAAGCTGCGGGACAAAACCCAGTTGTACAGCACTCGATCAGTTGGGGTGAACTGAAGAGTGTGAGACATGTTGGTAAGCAAGCAGCAGCCCTCCAACACAAGCACACCACCAAAATGGCAAGATTGGGGGCAGCCACCTGATGCAGAGCCAATAAATAGGCTTCCTGATGATGGTTTGAATGAGTTTCAGGCCTAAAAACTGTTAAATGTCCATTTTGCAAGGATGCGAGAAAAATACGCTATACTGATGCCATACGGATTGCATACAGATGCTTACAAAATACACAGCCGCACCATGACAACGGATGAAATACGGATTATTGTGCCGGCAACATTTTGGCATAATACGGCAATACAATACGCTCTGTATTTTTCTACGGTGTGACGCCGGCCTTTGGGTGATTGTAGTGATTATTGCCTTACTGTCTTTGCTGCTGCAACATTAAAAAAAAGTCAGTTTCAGGACTAAGTCAAATCTATTCTCTATTAATACCGCTCTTAGCTGCTTTAATGTAGGGATACCAGATGGAGAAGCGATAGTCTAGTAGAGGCATCTAGGCAGAGATTATTGCTTTACAGTCCTTGCAGCTGCAGTGTAAAACCAAAATTCTTTTTCAAGGCTAAATCTAATCTATTGTATTCGCTATTAATACTGTTAATAGCTTCATTTAGTTTAGAGATAGTTGCTGTAGAAGGGCTAGTTTAGCATTAGCGGCATCTAGGCAGAGGTTATTGCCTTACAGTTCTTTCTGCTGCAACGTAAAAGCAAAAGTACTTTTCAGAACTACATCTATTCTATTCTAGTCCCAATTAATTCTGTTTTTAGCTGCATACCTAATTTGAAATGCACAAGGCGTGCGGTAAGGGATGGGGAAGATGATGTCTGCTAATGACGGTGCACGCAGAGGCCATGCTCATGGGCCAGGGCAAACTGTGCCCAACAAACACACTCATCACCTAGACCAAGCTTCCTGTCCCATTTTGCAGGGGGTTGATGGACACCACTGTAGAATCCAGAACAGTGGGAACAGGTAGTGGGTTGGATGTCAGACAATACTTCCAGTTTGTTTCCCAGCTCTACTCTGTCTTCCACATGGTCCAGTCTCACTAGCCAACAGTCTGGACCACATAATCCTTGCCCTGATCCTTCTTCATCCCACCATGGCTGGTCCAAGGAGACAAGTATTACCACACTCAGACACTCTGAGAAGCTGTTTACTTTTCAATTAATTGCCTCTTCTGGAGTCCCGCTGTGCACGCCTCAAGAGGGACATGAAGAGATAGTATGTGGTGATACCCACATATTTAAGCAGCCACGGTGAGAAGAAGATGATGGTGGGGAACGGCAATTACTGTCTCAAGAGGTGGATGATGATGATGAGACACAGTTGCCAACAAGTCATGTTGTTAAGTCAACAAGTCAGGAGGAGCACCAGAGTGCGGAAGTGTAAGATGAAGTGGTGGACAATGAAGCCACTGACTCCATCTGGCAGGGTGGAATGCAGAGCGAGCAAAACAGCACAGATGGGAAGGAATCTGCAGCACCGCAATAGGCAGAAAGAGGCAGTGGGGTAGCCAGAGGGACAAGGCAGGAAATTGAACCTCAAGGGGCGTACAATCTCATTCGCATTAAAGACGGGGATGAGTGGAGGACTGCATTCAATACGCCAGGACACTACGAGAATTTGGTGATGCCTTTTGGGTTGACGAATGCGCCCGCAGCCTTCCAGCACTTTATTAATGACATCTTTAATCACCTAGTAGGCAGGTTTGTTGTTATCTACCTGGATGATATTCTTGTTTATTCACCTGACCTTGACTCACACCAGTGACATGTCAGGCAAGTCCTACACATACTACGTGACAATAAATGATATGTCAAACCCAAGAAGTGTATGTTCTCGGTTGAGGAGATCCCTTTCCTTGGATATGTATTATCTGCCACCGGTTTTCACATGGATCCTGTGAAAGTCCGGGCGGTATTGGAGAGGGATCGTTCTGAGGATTTGAAGACCTTACAAAGGTTTTTAGGTTTCGCCAACTACTACCGTAAATTCATAAAAAACTTTTCAGTAGTAGCCAAACCGCTCACTGATATGACCAAGGGGACGGACATCTCCAGGTGGTCCAGTCCTGTCAGGGAGGCATTTGACACATTCAAAAGGTGTTTTGCTTCTGCACTGATTCTTATTCAGCCTGATGCCACTCAGCCTTTCATTGTAGAGGTGGATGCATCTGAGGTGGGATTGGGTGCTGTATTGTCGCAGGGTGCTTCTCCTGGTAAATGGCAACCATGCACATATTTTTCTAAAAAAATAAATATAAATATCAGCGGCGCTCTAGTGACTAGAGTTTAAGAGTGCTGCAAACAAGGGCACTACCACTAGAGAGTGCCAATGAAGATACCGTATATACTCGAATATAAGCCGAGATTTTCAGCCCATTTTTTAGGGCTGAAAGTCCCCCTCTCGGCTTATATTCGAGTCATATACCAGGGGGTCGGCGGAGGAGGGGGAGCGCAGCTGTCCTGTATACTCACCCTTCCGCCGGCCCGGTCTCTGCAGCCCCTGCTCTTCTCCCACGGTCCCGGCGCCAGTATTCAGCCTTCAGTGTTACCGCTCATTAAAGTCATGAATATGCACATATTCATGACTTTAATGAGCGGTAACACGTGACCGCTGAACACTGGCGCCGGGACCGTGGGAGAAGAGCAGGGCAGAGACCAGGCCAGCGGAAGGGTGAGTATAAGCGATATTTACCTGTCCCGTTCCGCTGTGTCCTCGGGTCCTCTTGCTGTTATGATCAGGCAGAGGGCGCGATGACGTAGTTACTGTGCGCAGCGCCCTCTGCCTGTTCATTGACTGCTGGAGGACCCGGAAGACGGCGGCGAGCAGCGGTGACAGGTAAATATCGCTGGTGCCGGGGCCCTGAGCGATCGGTGACATCGGCACCTGTCCCCCATAGCGCGCCGGTGTCCCCGCCTGCTCAGGACACCGGCACCTGGCCCCCCAGCAACGAGAGGTGAGTATACCTTTTTTTTTTTTTCGGTTGCAGCAGCAATTGAGGCCTATACTGTGGAGCATCTATGGGGGCATAATCTATGGGGCATTATCTATGGGGGAATAATCTATGGGGCATTATCTATGGGGGAATAATCTATGGGGCATTATCTATGGGGGAATAATCTATGGGGCATTATCTATGGGGGCATAATCTATGGGGCATTATCTATGGGGGAATAATCTATGGGGCATTATCTATGGGGGAATAATCTATGGGGGAATAATCTATGGGGCATTATCTATGGGGAATAATCTATGGGGCATTATCTATGGGGGAATAATCTATGGGGCATTATCTATGGGGGAATAATCTATGGGGCATTATCTATGGGGGCATAATCTATGGGGCATTATCTATGGGGGAATAATCTATGGGGCATTATCTATGGGGGCATAATCTATGGGGGAATAATCTATGGGGCATTATCTATGGGGGAATAATCTATGGGGCATTATCTATGGGGCATTATCTATGGGGGAATAATCTATGGGGCATTATCTATGGGGGAATAATCTATGGGGCATTATCTATGGGGGAATAATCTATGGGGCATTATCTATGGGGGCATAATCTATGGGGCATTATCTATGGGGGAATAATCTATGGGGCATTATCTATGGGGGAATAATCTATGGGGGAATAATCTATGGGGCATTATCTATGGGGGCATAATCTATGGGGGAATAATCTATGGGGCATTATCTATGGGGGCATAATCTATGGGGCATTATCTATGGGGCATTATCTATGGGGCATTATCTATGGGGGCATAATCTATGGGGCATTATCTATGGGGCATTAATCTATGGGGCATTATCTATGGGGCATTATCTATGGGGGAATAATCTATGGGGCATTATCTATGGGGGCATAATCTATGGGGGAATAATCTATGGGGCATTATCTATGGGGGCACATAATCTATGGGGCATTATCTATGGGGGCATAATCTATGGGGCATTATCTATGGGGGAATAATCTATGGGGCATTATCTATGGGGGCATAATCTATGGGGCATTATCTATGGGGCATAATCTATGGGGCATTATCTATGGGGCATTATCTATGGGGAATACTTTACTATTGGGGCATTATCTATGGGGGAATAATCTATGGGGCATTATCTATGGGGGCATAATCTATGGGGCATTATCTATGGGGGCATAATCTATGGGGCATTATCTATGGGGCATTATCTATGGGGGCATAATCTATGGGGCATTATCTATGGGGGCATAATCTATGGGGCATTATCTATGGGGGCATAATCTATGGGGGCATAATCTATGGGGGAATAATCTATGGGGCATTATCTATGGGGGAATAATCTATGGGGCATTATCTATGGGGGAATAATCTATGGGGGAATAATCTATGGGGCATTATCTATGGGGGCATAATCTATGGGGCATTATCTATGGGGGCATAATCTATGGGGCATTATCTATGGGGCATTATCTATGGGGGCATAATCTATGGGCATTATCTATGGGGGAATAATCTATGGGGCATTATCTATGGGGGAATAATCTATGGGGCATTATCTATGGGGGCATAATCTATGGGGCATTATCTATGGGGGCATAATCTACGGGGTATTATCTATGGGGCATTATCTGTGGGGGCATAATCTATGGGGCATTATCTATGGGGGAATAATCTATGGGGCATTATCTATGGGGGAATAATCTATGGGGGCATAATGTATGGGGCATTATCTATGGGGGCATAATCTATGGGGCATTATCTATGGGGCATTATCTATGGGGGCATAATCTATGGGGCATTATCTATGGGGGAATAATCTATGGGGGCATAATCTATGGGGGAATAATCTATGGGGCATAATCTATGGAGCATCTATGGGGGCATAATACATGGGCAGCATATAGGGCATAATCTCATTTTCCACCCTAGGCTTATACTCGAGTCAGTAAGTTTTTCCAGTTTTTTGTGGCAAAATTAGGGGGGGTCGGCTTATACTCGGGTCGGCTTATACTCGAGTATATACGGTAAATGGATATATGAAACAATTAGTTTGCGCACATAAAAAACTCTCAAAAAACACAGCAAAATAAATATTAAAATAATAGGTGTATTAGTTACTTTGTTAATCTAATACACCTATTATTTTAATATTTATTTTGCTGTGTTTTTTGAGAGTTTTTTATGTGCGCAAACTAATTGTTTCATATATCCACTTTTCTAAAAAACTTTCGCTAGCTGATAGAAACTATGATATTGGTAATAGGGAATTCTTAGCTATCAAATGGGCATATGAGGAGTGGCGTCATTTTTTGGAGGGAGCGGTTCACCCAGTGATGTTGATCACTGATCATAAGAATCTGGTTTACTTGGAGTCGGCAAAATGTCTTACACCATGTCAGGCAAGATGGGCATTATTCTTTACCAGGTTTAACTTTTTTACTTTTAGGCCGGGGAGCAAAAATGTTTAGGCAGATGCTTTGACCCGTTGCTTTCCTGGGGGAGGCGATAAGTGCAAACCGGTACCTATTTTACAAAAAGGGGTAGTGATGGTGTCTATATGCTCCAATCTTGAAAGAGAGGCTGCTGACTCTCAGGGAGACACCCCTGCTACCTGTCCACTTGGTAAACTGTTTGTTCCGGTCAATCTCCGTCTTAGAGTCCTCAGTGAACATCATGATATGGTGCTGGCTGGACATCCCGGGAATAAGGCCACCGCAGATCTACTTACTCGGCGTTTTTGGTGACCAGGTGCTCATAAGGATGTTCGGGAGTATGTGGCCGCCTACAATATCTGTGTGCATTCTAAAACCTCGCATACTCGTCCGTCAGGGGCTCTCCAACCATTGTAGATTCACAGTAGACCTTGAACTCATTTGTCAGTTGATTTTATTACGGATCTACCTGTGTCTGCAGGGAACACTGTAATCCTGGTGTTGGTGGACAGGTTCAGTAAAATGTCTCATTTTTTTGCTTTACCAGCTTTGCCTAAGCCCAAAACTCTGGCACAAATCTTTGTCAGGGAAATAATCAGACTGCATGGGATTCCTACCAATATTGTCTCGGATCAGGGGGTGCAGTTTATCTCCAAATTCTTGAGGGCGTTTTGCACCCATCTGGGTATCCATTTCTCTTTTTCTTCGGATTTTCACCCGCAGTCTAACAGACAGACTGAACGGGTTATTCAAAATTTAGAGACATATCTTAGATGTTTTGTGTCTGAGAATCAGGAGGACTGGGTGACCTACTTACCGTTGGCTGAATTTTCAGTTAATAATCGCTGTCAGGAATCAACCAGTAAGTCCCCGTTTTTCGGGGCATGTGGGTTCCATCCGCAGTTTAGTTCGTTCAGTGGTGATCGTCCTTCTGGTTTACTTGAGGAGGAACAGTTTTCTTCTTCTATTTCTACTATATGGCAGAGGGTGACTAATAATTTGCGAAAGATGGGTTCCAAGTATAAGAGTGTGGCTGATCGGAGATGTTTGGTGGGTCCGGACCTGTGTGTTGGTGACTTGGTATGGCTGTCCTCAAGGAACATTAAACTGAAGGTTCCATCTTGGAAATTGGGTCCCAGGTTTATTAGTTCTTATAAGATCTTAGCCGTCGTCAATCCGGTAGCATTCCGCCTTGCTCTGCCACCTACCTTTAAAATACATAATGTTTTTCACCGTTCACTTCTCAAGAAGTATGTGGCATCTGCAGGACCTTCTCCTCTGCCACCTTCTCCTGTCGTTGTCGATGGTAATCTGGAGTTCCAGATAGCAAAGGTCTTAGACTCTCGTCTTGTTCGTCGGTCACTTCAATACATGGTACATTGGAAGGGGTACGGTCCTGAGGAGAGGATGTGGTTGCAATTTCTGACGTCCATGCGGCCAGAGTGGTTTGGGCCCTTTATGTGGCACACCCGGATAAACCAGGCCTTGAGGTCCGGTACTGTCACGGGGTTACCGTGACAGAGCAGAGCCAGGAGACCGCAGCATCTGATGGCTCCTGCTTCACTGATGAGAAGAAGAACTTCTCTGGTGTGTTTGTTTTCTATCAGGGAGACAGGGGTTAATCGGCCATTTAGAAAATTCCCGCATTCAGCTGTGCTTGGTTAGCCACTCCTCTCTCCTATAAAAGCTAGGCCTGCTGGCCAGGTTCTTGTCTGAGTTAGCACTTGCTACATAGATCTGAAGAGGGAGAAGCTGGTGTTGGGAGAGCTGGAGGAGTTTATTGTGTGACTGTTGCTTGGTTTGTATGCTTGAAGACTCTTCATCCTTACCTGCTTTATTTTCTCCCCCCTTTCTTCACACCCTGGTGAATACCTCTGTTATTTGTGAGAGTATATTTTGTATGAGTGGAATTTTCTTGTACCCTTGTCTTTGTTCCCGTCTGTCGGGTTAATGTACTGTGGTACAGAGTAGCGCCTCTCTTCCCCGAGCGGGGGAAGGGGATAGAGGCAGGGCTGCAGCTAGGAGATAGGGCAAGGGCAGAGGCCCCAGCATCCTCACCATCTGAGGTATCCCGGGGAACAGGGTGAGCTTGGGCAGCCCCTAGTGTTAGGGCCAGGAAAGGTGTCCCTGGTCCCAGTTTACTCGCCGGTCCTATCGTGATAGTAATTTTTTAGGACTACGATTGGCAATTATGGGGGAAGGATGTAAGATATGTTATTGATTTGAATTTCAGAGTCATCTGAAAAAGCAATAATTAAATTACTGGAGATTTCGTGGAATATTTTCCTGCGCTGCCGTAAAGGATTAAGGAGCAAACAATTCCTAAAAGAGTTGATAGTTTATTCACAATCTCAGTGCGTTTCGAAGTACAGGACTTCTTCCTCAGGAGATGATACAAATCACTCCGCTGCCGACGCTGCTGTTCTCTCCCCACCGCCTCCAGACTACTTTTTCTAATACATCCGTCGGATAAGACCCTATTTTGCGCTTCTTTCTCCTACAGTGTGAATTATTGCTGAAAAACAATACACATTCCTTTGAAAATAAATAAGGTGAGGTATAATAAGCAGAAACAGATCACATACAGGAAGAAGCAAGAAGTTTCTGTGTATGAAGGCATAGCTCAGATGTCTGGTCTAGTCATCGATGACTGCTCTATTATATGACAGGCTCCATTTACACTGTTTCTATCTACCCTGTTTCAGGGGTAAAATTGACCTGTCAAACACAGAAATGTGTCTAATATAAATGAACTAAAGGGAAAACTGTAATATTTAGTGTTTGCGTGTGCGTGTATCCATAGGGATAGGGAGGTAGAAGGTGTACACAAAAAAAAAGTTCAAACATTTTCAAAATGTTTTCCTATAAATGCAATTTAATTAGCATGTAGTTATTTTAATTATATTTTTCTGGCAACACATTCTCTTTAAAGAGAAACCATGCTTGTACATGTTCTGGCTACTCACAACTTCTATTTATTGACAGAGCTTTTATATTGTGTTTTTTTTTTTCCTTTTAACAGGTTTCGACATGAAATGACTTTGAAGGACTTTTTGTCACTTGTGATCTTTGTCAAATCACATTAAGTTACAACCAGAACAAAATGGCTGATAGCAAAGTGAAAGTGGCAGTAAGAGTCCGGCCGATGAATCAGAGAGAGACTGATGAAAAGGCACAATGTGTCGTCTACATGGAAGGAAACCAAACTGTGGTGAAATTCTCTTCTCCCACATTTGATGGAAACTGCCCAGCACAGAAAGAATTTCACTTTGATCACTGTTTCTGGTCGGTAAACGATGAAGGCCCGGCCAAGTATGCAAGTCAAGAAGATGTTTTCACAACCCTTGGGGAAGACATTCTGGACAATACCTTTGGAGGGTTCAACTCTTGCATTTTTGCTTATGGTCAAACAGGGTCAGGGAAGACCTTTTCTATGATGGGGACAGATGACCAACCCGGTCTGGTGCCAAGAATTTGTTCTGCCTTGTTTAGCCGAGACGTTAGTCATCTGACAAGTCTCCAAGTTGAAGCCACGTACCTAGAAATATACAATGAAAAAGTCCAAGATCTTTTGTATCCTACAAGTGACTTTAAGGCACTGAGAGTTCGAGAACACAAATCGTTTGGCCCTTATGTGGAGGGTTTATCTCATCATGCTGTCAGAAATGCAGAAGACATAAAATCACTGATACTTGAAGGAAACAAATGCCGGAAAATCAGCAATACGAAAATGAATGAACAAAGCAGCCGGTCACACGCAATATTCACTATCACAGTCACACAGACATTTCAGAAGAAAAATACTGTGAAAGAGCTTCTCAGCAAGGTTAGTCTTGTGGATTTAGCAGGAAGTGAAAGAACTTCCATAACTGGAGCTACAGGAGAGGAGCTAAAAGAAACCTCGAACATTAATAAGTCTCTTTCATCTCTTGGTTTGGTCATAAATTCATTGGCTGAACTTTCCGAGGGTAAAAGAAAGAGCAGTTATGTTAATTATAGAGATTCGGTTCTTACCTGGCTGCTAAAGAACAATCTTGGAGGAAATAGCAAAACTGTCATGTTGGCCACCATCAGCCCAGCATCAATCAACTATCAGGAGACGCTCTCCACTCTGAAATATGCTGATAATGCCAAGCGCATAGTCAACAACCCAAGGGTAAATGAAGATCTTAAAGCAAGGACGATAGCTGAGCTAGCAAAAGAGGTAAAAGCACTAAGAGAACAACTACGACAAGCTGAAACAAAACATAAAGAGGATCTGCAGGCAAAACTAAATGAATCAGAAACACTTCTCCAAGAATTAAAAGCCTCCTGGGAAGAAAAGCTACAAAAGACAGAAATATCTGCTTTAGAACGACAAAAACAGCTCCAGAGACTTGGAATCATGGTAGAACATTCTGGCATTAGAGTTGATGTAGATAAATGTTATCTGATAAACTTATCTAGTCACAGTAGAAATCACAATGAACTATTTCTATACTATTTAGGAGAAAACACAAAAATTGGGTCTGGTGATTCTCAAGACATCAAGATCACTGGTCCTGGAATTGAGTTGGAGCATTGTGTGATTGACATCTTACAAGATGGAAACATTGTTCTCACCCCCAACAACTATGCTGAAACCTTTGTGAATAGTTCAAGAGTTCAGACAGGTGTTGTATTGAATCATGAAGATAAAATAATGCTCGGAAACAAAGCTTCCTTCATGTTACATAAGCCAACTACTAAGTCTAAAATAGCCCAGGAAAGTTCCGACATTGTTCACAATGTCCCAGTAAACCAACCAGAAGAAATGGACAAACAAGGAAATGAATCCACAGAGTGTTCCACCCAAAAGATCCATATTCCTCAGACTAGATCTAATGTGTCCACAGGAACCAGTGACAATGAACATTCAGATCAGGATTCATGTGACAAAAAAATATAACTACAGAGACAACGGTATCTCCAAATGATCATAAGGATGGCGGAAATTCTGAACCAAGTGTAATTTGTCAACACAAAAAAGCTGATGAAGACAACGCTGTAGATAAAAATGATCACGGTGACAGAATTGTAGTGTCCCTGAAGTCAACATCCCAGACTGAACTAGAACTACATTTAGGTGATGAAAAACAGATTTCTAAGAATGATAATAAAAGTAATATTTCAACAGATTCAACAACTCAGGCTGAAACAAAACAAAAAATAAGTAGTGGAAATCTGATATCTAAAGATGATGATAAAACTGATATCTCCATCAATCTAACATCTAAGTCCGAAAATGAACAAAATATAAGCAGTGAAAACAAGTTATGTAAAGAAGATAAAACAGATATTTCCATGGCTCAAACTTCTCAAATAAATGTTGAACAAAAGAAACAAATATCAAAAGAAGATGATGATGAAGAAACTAATATCTCTATCAATCCAACATCTCACTCAGAAATGGAAGAAGACTTAGGAAGCAGAAACCAGATACCTGGAGAATATGATGATAATGACAAAACTGATATCTCAATAAGATCAAAATGTATGGAAAACAATAAAATCCCAAATCTTAAAGCTACAATTGATATCTCCTTAAATATAACTTCTCACATAAAGATAGAAAAAAATACAAATGGTGAAAAACAGACATCTGAAGATAATGATAACATTGATATCTCAATTCATCAGATTTCTTCAGGAAGACAAATTGATCAAAATTTAAGTTTTGAAACCCAGATATCTAAAGATGAAAATGATGATAACAAAACTGCCTGCTACATAAATTCAACTTCTCGGCCAGAAAATGAACAAGATGTAATCAGTGAAAAAACGATATCTAGTGAAGACAAAAGAACAAATATTTCCATGGATCAAACTTATGAAATAAACATGGAACACAACATAATAAGAAGCAAAAAAGAGACATCTAAAGAACATGATGATGACGATGACAATAATGATGATGATAAAACTGATCACTATATCAATCCAACATCTCAGACAGAAGTGGAACAAAATCTAAGAAGAGAAAAACCGGTCTCCATAGATAATGATAACGATCACAATGAGGATAATGATTATAAAGCTGATACCTCAATCAATCAAATTTCTCAGACTGAAAGAGAACAAAGTTTACATTTTGAAACCCCCATTTCTAAAGATGTAAATGATGACAAAATTGATACCACCATCAATCTAACTTCTCAGCGCAGTGAAAATGAATTATCGAAAGTTAGAACTGATATTTCCATGGATCAATCTTCTCAGACAAACACAGAACAAAGCATAAATAGCAAAAAACAGATATCAAAGGAAAATGTTCATGATGATGATAAAACTGATATCTCCATCAATCCAACATCTCAAACAGAAGTTGATCAAAATTTGAAGCAAGAAAACTCAATATCTAAAGATGATGATTGCACTAATGTCTCCATCAATCCAACATCTCCACCACTTGAACTTACTTTTGAAGCTACTGGTATCACCAGGTCTGCGAACATCCCAAGAAAAGAGGATACAAGTAACAGATGTACAAGGTAATTATTATTATTATTATTATACATTTATATAGCGCCATTTATTCCATGGCGCTTTACATATGAAAAGGGAAAAATATAGACAGATACAATAAACATGTGCTAGACAAGGGACACACAAGTACAGAAGGAGAGAGGACCCTGCCCGCGAGGGCTCACAGTCTACAGGGATGGGTGAGAATACACTAGGAGAGGGTAGAGCTGGTCGTGCGATGGTTCAGTAGACTGAGGATCATTGCAGGTTGTAGGCTTGTCGGAACAGGTGGGTCTTCAGGTTTTTCTTGAAGGTCTCCGTTGTTGGTGAAAGTCTGATGTTTTGCGGCAGGGAGTTCCAGAGTATGGGGGAAGCCCGGGAGAAGTCTTGTATGCGGTTGTGGGAAGAAGAGATGAGGGGGGAGTCGAGAAGGAGATCTTGAGAGGATCGAAGGTTGCGTGTAGGTAGGTAGCGGGAGACCATGTCACAGATGTATGGAGGAGAAAGGTTGTGAATGGCTTTGTATGTCATGGTTAAGGTTTTGAACTGGAGCCTCTGGGCAATAGGAAGCCAGTGAAGGGCCTGGCATAGTGGGGAGGCTGGGGAATAGCGGGAAGACAGGTGGATTAGTCGTGCAGCAGAGTGTAGGATGGACTGGAGTGGTGCCAGAGTGCTAGAGGGGAGGCCAGACAGTAGGAGGTTGCAGTAGTCGAGGCGGGAGATGATAAGGGCGTGCACTAGTGTTTTTGTGGTTTCATGGTTGAGGAATGAGCGGATCCGGGAAATATTTTTGAGTTTGAGGCGGCAGGAGGTGGCGAGGGCTTGGATATGTGGTTTGAAAGAGAGGGCAGAGTCGATGATCACCCAAGGCACCGAGCATGTGGGACTGGGGAAAGCGAGCAGCCATTGACATTGATGGATAGGCCTGGTGGAGGGGTAGAATGAGGTGGGGGAAAGATGATGAATTCTGTTTTGTCCATGTTCAGTTTGAGAAAGCGAGCAGAAAAGAAGGCTGAGATAGCAGACAGACACTGTGGGATTTTGGTCAGTAGGGAGGTGAGGTCAGGTCCAGATAGGTAGATCTGCGTGTCATCGGCGTAGAGGTGATACTGCAAGCCATGGGATTCTATGAGCTGTCCCAGGCCGAAGGTGTAGATGGAGAAGAGTAGGGGTCCTAGGACTGAGCCTTGGGGAACACCGACAGACAGGGGGCGAGGTGAGGAGGTGGTGTGTGAGAGGGAGACACTAAAAGTTCGGTCTGTTAGGTATGATGAGATCCAGGATAGGGCCAAGTCTGTGATGCCAAGAGATGAGAGAATCTGTAGGAGGAGGGAATGGTCTACGGTGTCAAAGGCAGAAGACAGGTCCAGGAGAAGGAGGACAGAGTAGTGTCGCTTGCTCTTGGCGGTTAGTAGGTCGTTGGTGACTTTAGTTAGGGCAGTTTCAGTTGAGTGATGCGGTCGAAAGCCTGATTGTAACCGGTCAAAGAGGGAGCAGGAGGAAAGGTGGGAGGACAGTTCAAGATAAACATGCTGTTCCAGTAGTTTTGAGGCGAAGGGGAGAAGAGATATCGGGCGATAGCTAGACGCTGAGGATGGGTCGAGGGAGGGCTTTTTGAGGATCGGGGTGATTGAGGCATGTTTGAAGGATGAAGGAAAGACACCATTTGTAAGTGAAAGGTTGAAGAGGTGTGTGAGAGTAGGGATGAAGACTGTGGCAAGGTTAGGGATGAGGTGGGACGGGAGTGGGTCAAGCGCGCAAGTGGTGAGGTGTGATCTTGACAGGAGAGTGGAGAGCTGATCTTCTGTCATGGTGGTGAAGCTGGTTTTGGAAGAACAGGGCTGAGTGGCTAAGAGGGGCATTGGGGGCTGCGGGCCAAAGCCTTCTCTGATAGTATCAATCTTTTGCTTAAAGAAGGAGGCAAAGTCTTCGGCAGAAATGAGAGGAGAGGGAGGAGGTGCTGTGGGATGGAGTAGAGAATTGAAAGTGTTGAAGAGCTGTTTAGGGTTGTGAGACAGGGAGGATATGAGAGATGCAAAGTAAGTTTGTTTTGCGGCAGAGAGCGTGGACTTGAAGCTGGCAAGGGACTGCTTGTATGCGTTGAAGTGCTCGATGGAGTGGGTTCTCTTCCATCTCCGCTCGGTAACCCTGGAAGCCCGTCTCAGTTCTTTGGTCAGGCCGGTCAGCCAGGGCTGCCTGTTGATTGTACGAGTTTTGCTCTGCATGAGGGGGGCGGCCGAATCAAGTGTGGTTTTTATTGTGGTGTTATAAAATGTGGCAGCAGCATCTGTGTCATTAAGTGAGGCTATGTCTGTGAGAGGGAGGAGGGACTCAGAGAGCGATTGTAAATTGAGGTGTTTGAGATTTCTGCGAGGGTGGGTGAGTTTGTGAAGTGGGGGATGCGTACTAACAGAGGAGAGGGAAGAGAATGTCAGTAGGTTGTGGTCAGACAGGGGGAGTGGGGAGTTAGTGAGATTAGTGAGGGAACAGAGACGGGTGAAGATAAGGTCCAGCGTGTGACCGCCTTTGTGAGTGGCCACAGAGGACCATTGAGTGAGGCCAAGGGAAGCTGTGAGCGAAAGAAGTTTAGAGGTAGCCGGGGTGGAAGTGTCAATGGGGATGTTGAAATCGCCCATGATGATGGTGGGGATGTCAGCAGAGAGGAAATGGAGTAGCCAGGTGGTGAAGTGGTCGAGAAAGGTGGAGATGGCTAGTTCCGGGGGGCGGTAAATGACAGCCAGTTGGAGGTTGGAGGGGGAATAGATGCGGACGGAGTGCACTTCGAACGAGGGAATAGCAGCGGAGGGTGGAATTTGAATAGGGGTAAAGGAGCAGGTATCAGACAGGAGTAAGCCAACTCCTCCACCACGTTTGTTGCTGGGGCGAGGGGTGTGAGAAAGATGGAATCCGCCATAGGAGAGCGCAGCTGGAGAGGCTGTGTCAGAGGGGGTGAGCCAGGTTTCAGTGATGGCAAGGAAGGAGAGTTTGTTGTGATAAAGAGGTCGTGGACAAATGACAGTTTATTGCAGACGGAGCGTGCGTTCCATAGTGCTCGGGTAGGGGGACTGGGGGAGGGGGGTGTGGATGGATAGGTATGAGGTTGACAGGGTTGCAAAAACGTGTGGAAGATCGTGGCAGGGTGTTAGAAATGAGTGTGGGGATGTGATGAGGAGGGCCAGGATTTGGGGATACATCGCCAGCGATGAGGAGTAGCACACAGAGCGTTAGAAGGTGAGAGCAGGATAAGCCATGGTGTGGCCGTGTGTGTCTTGGTGAAAAGGATTGTATGTGGAGGAACAGTTCTGTGGGAAAGGTGAGATGGCTGGGGAGAATGGAGGGGGAAATGACTAATTCCTTACTAGGTGGGGGGATTACAGGGGATAGGAAGAAAGAAAGGAGGATGGGGGTGAAAGTGATAAGAAAATGAAACATAGTGGTTTTAAATTATGTTACCTTGCAGCCAAATTCCAGTCCAATTCTAGTCTAATTCACAGTAGTGTAATTAGAAATCTGTAATTTGAAATATGGGATTTGAAATATGTGGAGCAGACTACGTCTGGAGCAGACCCATTGCACTGAATAAATAATGCAGCTAAGGGCAATCAGGTGTGATTGGGAAGTGGGCTGGGACTGCTCAGGCCAGATGCAGAGTTAAGGAAAGGTCATAAAAGGGGGTAGGTGTTACACAGACCACTCAGATGTGTGGTGAAGATAAGAAGTATGGAGTACAATTATGTGCACAGGAAGATGGGTGAGCAAATCATACCATTAACAAAGCAATATACATGATGCATTCAGGAGCATAGAAAAGCTGGGGTTTTCATACCATTAACAAAGCAATATACATGATGCATTCAGGAGCATAGAAAAGCTGGGGTTTTCATACCATTAACAAAGCAATATACATGATGCATTCAGGAGCATAGAAAAGCTGGGTTTTCATACCATTAACAAAGCAATATACATGATGCATTCAGGAGCATAGAAAAGCTGGGGTTTTCATACCATTAACAAAGCAATATACATGATGCATTCAGGAGCATAGAAAAGCTGGGGTTTTCATACCATTAACAAAGCAATATACATGATGCATTCAGGAGCATAGAAAAGCTGGGGTTTTCATACCATTAACAAAGCAATATACATGATGCATTCAGGAGCATAGAAAAGCTGGGGTTTTCATACATTAACAAAGCAATATACATGATGCATTCAGGAACATTGAAAAGCTGGGGTTTTCATACCTGTAGGAACAGAAGAACATCTCAGTCACAATGTGATGATGACAATGTTGTAGGATTGATGTGTGGCCAAATGCATTCTAGAATTCTAGTCTAATTCACAGTAGTGTAATTAGAAATCTGTAATTTGAAATATGGGATTTGAAATATGTGGAGCAGACTACGTCTGGAGCAGACCCATTGCACTGAATAAATAATGCAGCTAAGGGCAATCAGGTGTGATTGGGAAGTGGGTAATCTTTCAATCTCATTTAGTCTCACGACTAACACCATTTTTCTAACTAATTCACTTTAAAATTCAATTTTAATTATTATTTAAAGTTAACCTGTAACCTTGAGAAATGCCATTTACCTACAGATATAGGGGTAATATGTAGGTAAATAGTGTTTAATCTATGTGTAGTCAGCTTACGGGAAGAGCAGCAAGTGGGAGAAAATGAAGTTCTATCCTTCCTGCAAATGTTTGCTTCAACGCAAAGGGGCTGCGCAGGGAGTGGCCACGGCTGTAATCATTCCCCTGCACTCTGATTTATAGCCGGTTCTGCAGCATGTGTGCAGGGTGGGTTATCAATCATCGTGCAGGGCATGCTCACTGTATAATGAGCAATGACTGTAAACAGTCTCTTCATCACCTCTCTGACTCAGCTCTATCAATAAGCTAGCTTCACAGCCGACAGTTTCCCTTAAACGCTCTAGTTGTTTCTGCTTCACTTTTCTATAACTGAGCTCAAAATTCATTTACTTATATATTGATCTAAAGGGAATCTGCAGGAAACACAGTCATGGCCGAAAGTATTGGCATTCTTGAAATTGTTCAGAAAATGAAGTATTTCTCCAGAACATTATTGCAATTACACATGTTTGTTATACAGGTTTATTTTCTTCGTGTGTATTAGAACAACATAAAAAAACAGAGAATAAAAGGCAAATTGGGCCTAATTTCACACAAAACTCCCAAAAAAAAGAGAAACAAAATTGTTGGCACCCTCAACTTAATTTGGTTGCACACCCTTTGGAATAAATAAATGCAATCAACTGCTTCTTATAACCATCATCTCGCCCCCTGAGGAAGCGACAATACGCGAACGCTCAATGGGACCTTAGTTGAGGTGCAGGCAGGACGTATAAAATGGATAACCACCTTTTATAATTATACTGTTATCAAAAAGCTTTTTTTGGCATAGATTGCACATATTGACTACAGATGCCGTCTATCATTATTATCTGCTAACTCATTGTTACTATCTATGATATGTAACATACAGGCAGCCTTTGGGTGTCTATCTGTGCCATACATGTACCATTTATATGAACAGACATTTTTCTGTTTTATCTAGCTATACCTTTGGATACAAATCAATTTTTCTTTGATATTATTAACTTAATTGTGTCCTGTTCCTCCCTCTACCTACCATCTTGGGAATTTGGCCACTGATTGTTATATGTACCCCCTATTTTTTTTTGTGAATATCACTGAATACAAATGTTTTTTGATTTTACTCTTTTAGTTTAGTCCTCTGTTTTTTTAACTTAAAATTTTGGGTTTCACACCCTTTGGAATAAATAACTGCAGTCAATCCGCTTCCTAAACATCAGCAAGTTTGTGTAATGATTATAGGGGATAACTCAGGAGACTCTTTGCGTGGAACAGGACAACTACAGGACACAGTTTTATAAGTAGTAAAGTCTATATTATCACACGGTGATTCAAACAGGTGCAGAGCAAAGCTCAAGTCCACAACACTTGGTGCAGATATTAAATGCAGCTTAACAGTCTATAGGAAACTTCAGAGAGAATTGCAATCAAACAGAGAGTCTATGAACACAAATATACTGAGGATACTTGACACAGAATAAGTCCTTGCTTAGTCCAAGCACAGGTAGATATGCTTTTTAAGGCAGTTCAAATAATATCTTAGCTCTACCAGGGAGGCCTGGGTAATAGTCTCAGGTTTAAGCAGAGCAGAGCTGCAACAGCTTACATGTCCAGCAAATGCAAAGGAAGTAAAAAACCAACAGCCAGAGAAGGAGGATTACTGGAAACCGGTGTATGCAGCAGGAAACAGAGCAGAGTAGCAGGATCACCAACAGGTTCACAGTAGCAGTACAACGCCAGGGAGCCACCAGAGGTCAGAAGCTGGAT
>JARQOD010010004.1:0-28987 GCA_033576555.1 Oophaga sylvatica | reverse complement strand
TTGCAGATTCCAGATAAACCAGATTTTTTGGTCAGTAAGGACCACCACCTGATGTTTGGCTCCTCCAGCCAATGCCCTCCACTCTTCAAAACCCCTTAATGGCAATAACTCCCGATTACCCAGTAAATTGTTCGTGGGAGAAAAATTTTCGAGAGAAAAAGGCACAAGGGTTACTTTTGAGGTCTTGGATCTTTTTGGGACAAAACGGCCCCGCCCCAATTTAGAGGCATCAACCCCACCTGAAATGGCAGAGAAACATCAGGTGCCGTTAGAACAGGAGAAGAAGGAATCTCTGCTTAAGTTTTGAAATGCAGAGACTGCCTCAGGAGGCCAATTCCCCCAAATCGAACCCTTTTTGGTCAAATCAGTTAATGGTTTAAACAATAACCGAGAATTACCAATAAATTTACGATAAAAAATTGGAAAACCCAAAAAATCTTTGAAGAGCCTTTTTGAAGGGTTGGACCCAACACGATGGCCTGAACCTTGCCCCGGGCCATTTCAATAAAGTGGGGACAAAATGAATCCAGAAAGAAGATCCTTGTACGCCAAAAAGACACTTTGATCCTTCACATACAGGATTCTCTCTCAAATTGGAATACGTTGAAATGTTTCCATGGAGTCCCAGTCATTAGAAAAAAATCAAGATATATCAAATAAACAATTCAGAAATGTATCCACAAAATCCCTGAAAATGTCATTCATGAAGGAGGAAGACGGGGGGCATTAGTGAGCCCAAAGGGCATCCAAGGTACTCAAAATGCCCTCCGGGGTATTGAATGCCGTTTCCTTCATCCCGTTTTAATGGAATAAGGTTATATCCCCCCCCTGAGGTCAAGCTTGGTTTAACCAAGTAGCGTTTTTCACCCTGGAAAACAGGCAGAAATCAAGGGTAGGGTTTTGATATTTCACAGTAATATTGTTCAAAAGGACGATAATCAATACACGGCTTAATGAACCATCCTTTTTGGCCACAAAGAAAAAAAACCGACCTAAGGGTGAAGAGGATGGTTGATATACCCTTCTTCCAATTGCTCCTGTATAAGCCGCATGCGTCATGTTCGGTACAGACAAGTTAAAAGGGACCTTTAGGGATTTTATCCAGGCATAATCTTGGCGTATAGTTCTTGGGGGAGGCAAGGTGCAGATTTACTTTCGCTAAATAACAGAAAAAAATCAAAAAGTCAGGAACATCCTGAGCCTGGGGGGAGGCAAAAAAAACGGGTGTTTGGTATTAAAACCATTGGCCAAGCCCCAATGGTTACGCCCAAGTTTCCAATCAAAACGGATTTGAGACTGAAACCCAAAGGGGAAACCCCGTAGATAATATCATGCAGATTATCAGAACCAAAAATTTGCGCATTTGATGATCAGGTTCAACCCCTTTTCACCTGAGTAGAGAATGAGGTTTATTCTAGCCAAAGGGGTAGAACGATCCCCGTGGGGAATAGATTCTGAGGGGTATAAGGGAAACCCAAAGTTTAGCAAAATCATGATCCATCGGTTAATAGCTGCTCCAGAATCAACGAAAGCCTGAGCAGAAAATGGGACGAGAGATACAGGTGACGTAATAAAAACTTAGTCTGAACACTACCCAAGACAACTGAGCGTGCAAAACGTTTCCCCGCTGGGCAGACTGAAATAGCATGAGGGCATCACCACATAGAAAATAACCCATTGCGTTTCAAAAACTCATGACGCTGTGCCCCGCACCAACTCTATCACACTGCATGGATTCAGAAGCAGGTTCACAAGGCAACATATTCCACGCATACTTCCCGTCACGCAAACGTTGTCAATTTGAATCGCTATGAATAGAATCATTGAGACCAGAGGGGACAGGGAATCCCACCATAAATCCTTTACATTATTGACAGACCCTTCCGAAAAAGGGCCGCCAAAGCGTGTCATTCCCTTGGTCGGACTGCCCCTCGGAATCTCGCAGTATAACTCAGCGTCATAAAGCCCGTTTAATGCCCAACAAGGCTTTTTCAGCTTGATCGTGACATTAGGTCATCGTACAATAACCCCAAAGCCTGAAAAAATGCATCAACAACTCAAAACGGATCCCGGTGTAGGGAAAAAGCCCCATCCTGAGGTCCGCCGCGAGGGGAGAGATGACAATTTGAACCTGCTGCGCTGCGTTCCCTGAGGACTAGATTTTAAGGCAAAAAACAATTTCAATTATTTTTGAAATTCGAAACTTAGCCGTCCCCTAAAAACAAATCTGGATGGGAAATCCTAGGTTCCACAACAGGCAACCTGCAAGTTGCGCAATACTCTGAACCTCAGTGGCAAGCTGATCCCACGGCCAGAAACTTTGCAAATCCATTGAGAGAAAAAATCCTCCCGCACCCAGGTCAGGGGAAAAAAAAAAATGCAACAAAAAAGAAAAATATCTTGACAACTCTGACAAACCGTTTTTTTTTCCACAAATTTTTTCCCTTCTGTGAGTTACCATCAATTTTAAATTTTAGGGCCGGGGGGTTATTGTTATGTTTCGGGACTGAGGAGTGCAGGCAAAAAAAGGCAATACACCAGAGCGTTGGAATCTATGAGATTGCAGTACCCTGACTAACCACAAAAACTAGAGGCAGCCGTGGAGCGTTCCTACGTTGGTCCTAGCGCCTCGTCACAGCTGAAGAAACTAACTACACCTAAAGATAGAAATAGGAAAGCTTCTGCCCCGGAGCAGAACCCCACAGAAATAGAAAGCCCCAAAACTGTAATGGTGGTTAGACAAGAAGAAATACAGACAAGACAGAAAATAGTTGAGAAACTTTGGGGGGCCCAAATAACTAAATAGAAAAGGATGGAAGGGTACTTACTGCAATCCAGAAAACCCTGAAAAGCACCAATTATAAATTTCAAAAACACCTGAGTCACCGACCTTACCACCTAAAATTGGGGTCTCTGGTTAAACAAAATCAAAAAGAGCCACTGAAAAACGGAAAAGCAAAGGTACAAACATCGTGGCTAAAATAAACTGAGAGGGCAAAAGCCCCGGAGGGGCCCTGAAGGCCCCCCCCCACAGAAGGCAGGACAAAATGCAAAAATCATGCACAAAACAAAAAGAAGAAAATGTCTTACTGTTAGAGGAGATGCAGACACGACACAGCGGCACAAAGGAAACAAGGAATCAGGATTCGCCAGAAAATTGCCCGGCACCCGATGGGAAGGTGACTCCCTTATATAAGACCAGCAGTAACACCGATTCCCAATCCTACAATCTTACAATTTCGGGCGACCAGCACGCTTGAACCAACCGGGGAAGCCTTGCTCAGAAACCATCCCAAGCCCACTTCCAACACTTTCCTCAACACAGGCCTGTACTTTTCTGTACTGTTCCTGTCTGTTTGTGTCCCAGTTCCCAGAGTTCATCCGCTTCGGCTCTACAACTCAAGCTCTAGATCCAGGGGCTTTCCTGGTCTTGCCGCTTGAGGATAGGCGGGGTGCGTTGGTGGAATTACCGGTATGTGGTTGTACAGGTCTACCAGGTAGGTAACAAGTTGGCAACGATTTTTTTTCCTCCATGGTACAGATTTAAAGAATCAATGACAAGTGATTCATCTTTTCACAAAGCCTTTGGGGTTGAGGGTGGTACGGGTTGTTTGATCTTCTTACACCCTTAAGTGACAGAAATCTTGAATAATTCGGCCTCAAAGGCGGGGCCTTGTCAGTTAGCACGCTGGTATCCGTTTGGGTTGCGAAACTTGCTTGGAGGTCTTTGCTGCTGTCTCTGCTGTCGATCTTTGCGGGGCGACCACGGAATTTGGAATGTGAATCCACCTGGTCAGGGATTGAGTATCCCGACCTGCTTGGTGACAAATTGACTGGTCCAATGCCCGTTTCCAAGGGGACGAGTGTCTGGTAGGTGCGGGGTGCCTTTGATACTGTAGTCTTTCCGTTGAGGCCACAGGGTCCACAGTTCCGGCCCATTTCCCGGGTGGAGCTGCGCTCCTACCCGTAGAACCGCACTTCAACAGGGTCTCCAGCTTTTTCCGCCAAAGTGCCGCTTGATCGTGGTAGGCTTTAACACCATTTGGAGTTGCTCTGGGTACCATATCTGCCAAACCCTTGGGGTCTTGGGTCGAGTACCTCCTGCACAGCTTTCCGGTAGATGAACAACCGGTTCTCTCGTTCCACAGCAAGCCTTGTGGTTAGGTCGTCTTTCTCCAAGGGGAACCTTCCTGTTTACGTCTTGATCGGTGACCATGGTCGCTGTCTGAGTCTCCTTCCAGGGTGGTTAGGTAAAAGGGGGTTTAACGTCTTACCACACCGCTTCCTGTAGGCTCATTGCTTGGATCATCCCATTTCTGTGGAATGCAGGTGCTCAATCTTTCTAGGTCATTCCGATTTTCCTCCGTTCGGATTCATGCGGCATTCGGAACAAGGCTCGGTTGGCGTTTTTCGGCCCGCCCTTCTTGATGGTAAATTGATAGTTTGACGCCGAGCCATCAACGTTGCTCCATGGTCCCGTTGGCTGTTTCAAGATGCGTCAAGGGGGTTTTTGTCTGTGTACGCAGGAACTTGTGGAGGCTAGGTAAGTTGATCTTTTGTAAGGCCCAGACCGCGCCAGGAACTCCCAACTTGAAGCTCTATGTTCTTGGGTTTCTTAGTCGGCCGGGCTCCTGTTGAATATGCGATGACTTTTTTTGGCCATTTTGTTCTGACTGAGGACAGCTCCCAATCCTTGTTTTGGCTCGTGTACAGCAGGAAAAAAAAGGTTGGCTGTAGTCAGGTAAGCTAGGTCTCATCACTGTCAGGATCTCCTTCTTTTCTTTGAACGCCTCGCTTGTTCTTTACCCAGTGGAATGGGGATTTCTACTCTTGAGGGGTTGTCCTCTTGGAGGAAATGCGAGGCGCTGCTTTTTGGTGTGTCCTCTACAAACCTCGGGAGTAACCTTCAGTCCAGGAATGGCGCACCTCTCGAGTTTTTTTGGCTCGGCCATTCTGGTGGCCGTGACCTTCTGGGGTCCGGCCTACCTTCTGAGTGGACAATATGTCCCAAGTACTGTACCTTTCGTTTGAGCAAAGGCACTTTGAAGGCTTCAGTTTCATCCCATATTGGACGTGACCGAATACCTTGCCAGGGCTTCAGTGTTCCCATACGGTCTTGGAGTACAAATTACGTCGTCCAGGTACAGCACAGGTTTCAAAGTGAGATGTCCCAGGCATTCAATCACTTTGGAAGTTCCCGGGGCATGCTGGTCCAAAGGCATTCTGTCAAACTCACAAGTCCTTGGGGGTGAAAGCTGTCTTCTCCCGTCCTCCTCAGCCACAGCTATTGAGTACCCATGTGAGGTCGAGGGTGGAAAAAGTAGTTAGCAGTTTTAAGCAGTAGGGAATTCCCTAATGGTGGTAAGGGATGCATCTTTATTGTTAGCGATTTACTTGTCTGTAATTTACAAACATTTCTGCTTCCACCTTTTTTTAATAGGACTGAGGTGCTGCCCAGGGACTAAACTATCCCTTATCACCCCTGCATCCTTCAGACGAACCTTTCCTTAGCTTTTGATAGTGTGCGGAGGTATAGGCCTGTACGTCTTTGATGGGAGGAGACGCCTGTAGGGTTGTGCGTATCCCTTAATTGTCCCAAAGTCAATGGGTGTTTGCTAAATACCTTGCGTACTCCGTACCACCCGTAGTACCCCCTGTTTTGGTTGGGCGGGAGTGGGTCTGTCCCGCATGGAGTGTGACACCAATTCCACCTGTGTTGTGGTATTTCCTCCGTGGTTGGGGGAGGCTAAGGACTCTGTGTGAGAATAGATTGTTTCTACGTATGTAATTTAGCAACGTGGCATAACGTGGTAAATTTACTTATCTTCTCCCAGTTGAGAAGTCGTATGGTACTTCCCATTTTAACCCCTACCCCTTAGCGTCAAGAGTGTGGTCTGTGTTTGAACAATGGGGCTCTAATACGCTTGGTATTTGTCCTCTCAGACCTATTGGCTCTACACCATTGCTTTTCCTCATTGGGGGTTCCAATGGGGTTAGTCTGTTACCCGTACATTTCCAATTTCCCTCTGTCGCTTCGTTGTGCTGGACTCGGGCCCGGACTCCCTCTGGATCATCCTTTTGCTTTGGCTTGGCAACTTCAGCGAGCTTGTTGGAGAAAAACACAATTTCCCAGACAGTTATATTAATGTTGTACCAAAACAATTTTAAAAAACCATTTTCCTCATTTGCTTTATATAAGAGTCCTTGCCCACCTTTTCGTCCCGTTTTGGTCCTAGTATATCAATAGGGAACCTTAGAGGCGTACACAACAAAGTCGGGTCGGGGGTGGGACTGTCCAGGACCAAAACTTATTATAAAGGCATAGTTGATGGTCACCTGAGACCAGTGTCGGGCAGTGCAGGGATTGCGATCCCGTCCGGATGTGGACAGGTGGGTTTCCTCCACAAACCGGGGTTCCAGTTTAAGGGGCCTATGGTTACTCCGGGTGTTGGCCCTCGGACCCAGGATTCTTGTTTAAAAGGACACTGTTTGGGCTAGATGACCTTTTCTGTTGCAACGGTGCAGTGATCTCTCGGCGGGGGTGGGTGTCGGGGGTGCTCCTGTGGGTGGCGTTGTTCTCCTCCGGTGGGGCGAGTTCCTTTTCCTCCGGTTCATCCAAAGGGACATCCTCTGGGCAGTCGGCTGCAGGTTTTCCTCCTTCTTCCTTCCGCAGTTGAGGGCACTCATTACGTGGCCGGTTTTTAGTCGTGGGCACTTTGAGCGCAAAGTCCAACCAGTGGGGGCGCCAATGGTTTTGGTTCTGCCACGCGGGGGAAAGGTGGAGTTACCGGCTTTAAGTGGCTTCCCCGGGTAATACTGGGTTGCCTTTCTGGCTTTTCCGGGGCCGCAGTTTTTATGCCTTATTTTAAGGGCTCAAAGGTTGCATCAGGATGATCCAAGGACCCCAGTTTCACAGTCCTTCTTTCAGCTTGGGACCTCAGTCCCGTAAAAATGTTCCTTCAGCATTTTGCTTTCATCAATGGCAACTTATAGGGTTAACCTGTTTGAGAGTCGCGGGCCCCCTGTAGTCGGCGGCGTGTCTCTAATGTGTCATCTGATTTTGGGAAATTGATAAAAATCTCGGAGATCTGTTTCAGTGCGGTCCTTCAAAGATAGTCTTGCTTTAAGAAGATTGCAAGCACTGATCTGGTTGCAGCGTCCAAGTTTCTTTCTCTCTCAGCAGCACCAGTTAGTTGCCCTATTATACTGCGCTTTGCTTTTTATCTAGGAACATTGTCTTATGCGCTTATTTTCCGTTTGAATGGGAGGGGTCTGGCTTGCCGTGTACTAAGGGGCCACTTTGCTCCAGGCAGGTTTGGCAGCGTCAGGGGGTATTATGGGACCCCCAGGACCGGTGAGGGGCCAATTTCCATCCTGCGCTGCAACGCCAAGGGTAAGTCATTGGGGCCGTCGGCGGGGCCGCGTGTCGGCTGGTGCTGCGAATGTCCGCCCCCCTAGTTAATCTTGGCCTATTCTTGAAGGCTGAGCTTTGCAGGCACCGCGGTGGAGGACGGACCTGTGTCGCTGGCGCTCTGACTCAGAGGTCTACTGAATCTCTACAGGCCTGCCGCCGGTCATCGTTTGGGGGAGTTCGGACCAGCGCGCTTTTGCAGGTACGCCCGAATGCACGCCCACCTTTTCACCAGCGCCTCAGGGCGCGAATATGGCGGCAAAAGGCGGACAATGGCGCCAAAAATCACCAAAACTGACACAGTCTTTTTGCCTAAAACAGTCCAAAGGACCAGGATCACAAATTGTAAGCTTGCATCTGTTCGTGCCCAAAGATAGTCGCACCACAAGTGGTGTGGGTTTCCAGGGTATGGGGTACTCGGCCCGAGCCCATGGAAGTCTTTGGGGGGGTGTCACTGGCGCAGAGCCGGTCCGTGGCCCTGGGGCTCATACAATGGGGGAAATTTCGGGGATTGTAATAATTGTTGTGACGCCACCTGTGGTTTTGATTGATGACCAGCGCTGCAGGGAAATTCTGGGGGTGTTATGGCAGCTAGTGTTAAGTCCCCATGGTGGGAGGTCCCTAAAGTTATGGTGGTGATGAGGGTGCAGATAAGAATTCAGTCACAACAATGCAGCTTTTCCATACCTTTATTGTTAGATGTTGAGGTATGTCCGGGGGAAGTGGTAGGTTGGAGAATGCCATTCAGGGGATTGCTGAGCAGGTTTAAGGCCCTCCTTTTCCTTAATGTGTAGGGGTCTAACTTGCATAAAGTCAAGTTTAACCTTAATGCAAAGCTACGCCAGGTCGAATGGGGTGGGGTCTTCTGTTGGATGAACTAGTCTTTTGTGCGGGCCCTGCTAGACTGTTGTCCTTCTGACCCCGGTTACGTATCGGCACTTAGGGCTACCTTCTGTGACTTGAAGTCCAGCAAGGCCTCCTCCAGATTTTCTATCACTAGCCGTGAAGTACTAGCAAGCTTCGGACCGTTGTCCGGTTGTTAAACTGAGTGAGGGTGATCTATCACCTTAGTCACTCTTCCTTCTCCACTCGCTGTCGCCCTGCTCTCGCCCTCAACATAAGCACGGGTACGCGAGTGTAGTTGGCAGCTTTCCTTCAGAGCTCACTGACCTGATCTCAGTTGACTCGATGCTAAAACTGCTGTGATTCCCTTCTTTCTTCCTTCACAGAAACTCTGTCCAGAGCGCATCACAGGACGCTTCGTCCGACTGTATACCGCTGTAGCTCTGAGAGTTGCTTTCCACTTTCTTAGGAACACAGGCAGCTTGTTCTGAGATAGCAGTTTGATTGTAGTTCTGACTAGGCTAGAGTAAATCCGTTCTACTCGTACTGCCTCCACTTCTTTTATAAGATGAACTATCTGAGTCCGTCAGGAATCAGTCTTCACTCCTCTCCTTCCGTCTGTTCTCTGACTGAAAACAGGAAACTAACTGCACCTCTTCTGTCCAAGACAGGAACTCGAATCCTACTTTGTCTAGCTCAGACTGAGCTCTGACTAGAATGACTCACTATTGCTACGTCACACTACCAAAAAGTCTGAAATGCCTCTAGTGGCAGTTGTTAGAAGTGTGTGATGTGAATGAATTTCAGGCTTTAAATTCCTTTCCTGTGCATTTTTCCAGGAGACATGTGTGCCCACCGCAGCTGGGCCACACATCTGTAGCAGATCATAACAGCTCCCATCCCACATCCTCGGCTCTGCTCCCGTCCCAGATCCTGCAGCCTCTGCTCCGACTGCATCCTGCGGCTCTGATCCGGCCCGCATCTGTGGCTCTGCTCCCGTCCCGCATCCTGCAGCTCTGCTCTGCTCCAGTCCCACATCCTGCAGCTTGCTCTTCTCCCGTCTGCATCCTGCGACTCTGCTCCCGTCCCGCATCTGCGGCTCTGCTCTGCTCCGTCCCACATCCTGCAGCACTGCTTGCTTTGTTCCGCATCTGTGGCTTTTTTGTCCTTTCCAGTCTGAACTGGTTCCTCCTGTTCCCATATCACATCGTACCCGCCAGTGTTCATGTCCTTTCCCTCATGTCTGAAACCCCTGCCTGCAGCTGTGCCCGTCTGCTAGAGTGCGCCATGCCCCCTGCATGAATGCCAGCCATGTCCACTTGCCAGAGTGCCAGCCTGCTGAGTGCCAGCCGTACCGCCTGCCTGCCAGAGTGCCAGCCGTTCCCGCCTGTCTGTACATCATCCGTGCCGCAGTACTTGTAGTCTAAACCTCAGCTTTTTCTGTACTTGCCTGCACCTGTCTTTAGTGTCCTGTTCCTCTGTGGATCAGCTGCCACTGCTAGACGCCGCCCTGGAGTGGTAACATGGCAGCTACCTGCCGCACAAGCTGACCTCACTAGAGGCTCCAGTGAACACCGAGGCAGCTGCTTAGTCACGCCCCTCCAAGGTTTAGTTACTTTGTGGCACAGTGGGGCCACAATCCTCCTCGTACCATCCAGTCTGGGTGGAGGTTACACTTTGGTCGATCTTATTTTTGAAGTGTGTGGCAAAGTCCTCAGCAGAGATGAGGGAGTTTGGAGGGGGCAGTGGTGGGCGAAGAGGGATTAAAGTTTTGAATTAACTGTTAGGGTTGTAGGATAGGGAAGTTACGAGGGTTCTGGAAGTAGGCCTGTTTAGTAAGAAGTGAGGGCAGTTTTGAAAGTGAGTGTTGCCTGTTTGAATGCAGTGAAATCGTCTTGCAAATTTGTTTCTTCCAATGCCGCTCTGCAACCCTGGACACTTGCCGGAGCTTTTAAGTGATGTTATTATGCCAGGGTTGTCTATTGATATGGCGCACTCCGCCATGAAACGAGATTGGCGACCATGTCAATAGCTGATGCGAGAGTGGCATTGTAGGAAAGCAGTGGCACCTGTCTGTGTCGTGAAGTGAGGATATGGATGCGAGTGGTAGTGTAAGGGGGACGACCGCATTGCGGCGACCTGCGTGCGGCGCGGAACTGATGAGGCTGCTGTTCCCGGGGGGGAAGCTTGAGCCGGGAGGAGTTTCTCCTGTCTGAGGGGCGTGGTCTAAGCGTTACCAGGGGCAGCGCTGGGAGCGGGAACAGACGGAGTTGTTGGGGGAAGGTGCAGCGGGCGACCTGAGGAGGAGGGAAAGCTCCTGCTTCGGAGACGTTTGGAGCAGAGGCACGCGCCCAGCCATGGACGGACACACGGGACACTGACGAGAAGTCCATCATGCGCAGGTCGGACCCGGACATCGAGGTGCCAATCGCTCTGTAACGGTCAGTGCTGAGTGTGTGCCGCCTGACAGAGACTGTGACGGGTATTGTGGCTTCCTGAATCCCTGGTGCATATTCGTCGAGCCTCGCTAATTCTGACAGGACTGTGGCCTATACCTTGCCAGCATGGAGTCTCCTTACTGAGGACTAACGGGGACGTTTCAAAGACTCAAGTTGCCAGCTGGGGCAGTATCGTCACCTTCTTCAGGACCCCACCGGATCTTACAGACAGACCAAAGTTTGGACACACCTTCTCATTTAAAGATTTTTCTGTATTTTTCATGACTATGAAAATTGTAAATTCATACTGAAGGCATCAAAACTATGAATTAAACACATGTGGACTTATATACTTAACAAAAAAGTGTGTAACAACTGAAATTATGTCTTATATTTAGGTTCTTCAAAGTTAGCCACCTTTTGCATTGATGACTGGCATTTTCTTGTTGAGCTTCAAGAGGTAGTCACCGGAAATGGTTTTCACTTCACAAGGTTGTGCCCTGTCAGGTTTAATAAGTGGGATTTATCTGGCCTTATAAATGGGGTTGGGACCATCAGTTGTGTTGTGCAGAAGTCTGGTGGATACACAGCTCATAGTCCTTCTGAATAGACTGTTAGAATTTGTATTATGGCAAGAAAAAAACAGCTAAGTAAAGAAAAACGAGAGGCCATCATTACTTTAAGAAATGAAGGTCAGTCAGTCCGAAAAATTGGGAAAACTTTGAAAGTGTCCCCACGTGCGTTGCAAAAACCAACACTACAAAGAAAACTGGCTCACATGAGGACCGCCCAGGAAAGGGGACCAAGAGTCACCTCTGCTTCTGAGGTTAGTTTATCCGAGTCACAGCCTCAGAAATCGCAGGTTTACAGCAGCTCAGATTAGAGACCAGGTCAATGCCACACAGAGTTCTATGCAGGTGACAATCTCTACAACAACCGTTAAGAGGAAATTTTGTGCAGCAGGCCTTCATGGTAAAATAGCTGCTAGGAAACCATGTAAGGACAGGCAACAAGCAGAAGAGACTTGTTTGGGCTAAAGAACACAAGGAAATGGACATTAGACCATGGAAATCTGTGCTTTGGTCTGATGAGTTCAAATTTGAGATCGTTGGTTCCAACCACCGTGTCTTTGTGCGACGCAGAAAAGGTGAACGGATGAACTCTACATGCCTGGTTCCCCGTGAAGCATAGAGGAGGAGGTTGTGGTGTTAGGGGTGCTTTGCTGGTGACATGTTGGGGATTTATTTCAAAATTGAAGGCATTATGAACCAGCAGGCTACCAATAGCAGCTGCTATTCCATCGGTTTGCGGTTTAGTTGGACCATCATTTATTTTTCAAAGGACAATGACCCCAAACACACACCAGGCGTGTTAGGGCTATTCTGACCAAGAAGGAGGTGATGGGGTGCTACGCAGATGACCTGGCCTCCACAGTCACAGACCTGAACCCAATCGAGAGGTTTGGGCTGAGCTGGGACCGCCAGAGTGAAGGCAAGGGCCAACAAGTGGCTAAGCACTCTGGGAACTCCTTCAAGATTGTTGGAAGACTATTTCCGGTGACTACCTATGGAAGCTCATCAAGAGAATGCCAAGAGTGTGCAAAGCAGTTATCAAAGCAAAAAGGTGGCTAATTTGAAGAACTAGAATATAAGAAATATTTTCAGTTGTTTCACACTTTTTTGTTAGTATATAATTCCACATGTGTTAATTCAAAGTTCTGATGCCTTCAGTGGAATGTACAATTTTCATAGTCATGAAAATACAGAAAAATCTTTAAATGAGGTGTGTCAAACTTTTGGTCTGTACTGTCGTTGTGCCGAAGGGCTGTTGGTGCCATCACCCTGCTCCGGGACCTATTTGACAGGAAAACATCTGATTGATTAGTGACTCTTTTGAGAAAGTTTCATCGTTATTCCTACTATTGATTTCCCCTCAACCAAATCCCTGAATTTCATGTATTGCACTTTTATTTACCTCACATTTACCTATTCTCCTGGTGGAGTAACTCCCTGTTTTATTAAAAACTGTTAACCCTTGGTCTGCCTCATGTCTGTCACTGCATCCAGCAACCTGCTCACACTAGAATAGAGTCAAGAGCGTGTGGGGTCTAGGTGTGCGAGGTTTCTGGGGGGATGCGCTGTTGATGGACATGGGTGACAGGTGAGGAGGAAAGGGATAAGAAAGTGTGTAGATGGTGGTCGGATAGGGGAGAGGGAGGTGGTGAAGTTAGATAGAGAGCAGAGACAGGTGAAGATCAGGTTCTAATGTATGTCGTCTGTGTTGGTGGCTGAGGAGGCCACTGAGCAAGTCCAAAAGATGAAGTAAGGGCAAGGAGTTTGGAGGCTGTTAACTGTAGGGTTCATGGGATGTTGAAGTCACCCATTGATGATAGTGGGGATGTCAGTGGAAAGAAAGTGAAGAAGCAGGTAGGGAATTGGTCAATAAAGGCAGTGGCCGGGCCCGGGGTCGGTATATGACGGCCCTTGGAGGTTGGAGGGAGAGTAGATGAGACAGAGTGGACTTCAAAAGAGGGGAGGATAAAGGGAGGAAAGAGGTGGGATTGGGTTAAAGGGCAGTTAGAAGAAAGGAGAAGACCCACTCCTCCACCATGACTTTTGCCAGGGCGAGGAGTGTGGGTGAAGGTGGAGGCTGCCGTAACACAGCGCAGAGGGGAGGCGGGTGTCAGAGTGTGTCAGCCATGTTTCTATGAGGCCAAGGAAGGCAAGATTGCAAAGAGAGAAAGAGGTCATGAATCACATGAAGCTTATTGAGATGAGTGGGCATTCCAGAAAATTTTTACAGAGAGAGGGAGCAGGGGGGTGAGAGGGCACGGGTTTTATGTTGGAGAGATTGCGGTAGTTCTATTAGATAGGAAGCGGTAGGAAAGGGATATTAATGGGAAGTATTAGCTGTGGGGTCCAGGATTGGGAGATATGTCACCAGCAGGTGCAGTGAGGAGAAGCAGAGAGAGGAGGAGCAGGTGGGAGGAGAGTGGGTGGCTTGTTCTATGTTTTGTTAGGACAGATCTGAGGTTGAGGAGCAGGTCAGCAGGAGGAGATCAGGTGGGGAGGAAGGAAGGAAAAGGGAGATGATTTATTTGGTTAGAGGGTGCTGGGGTTTGGGGATAGCGAAGGAAAGTGAGGATTAGTGGAGGAAATACTGTAAGGGCATATGTAAACATGGTGAATGGTGTAAGATGGGTTAATAGAAAAGCTAGGTCCAAGTAATAAGTGCTTACTCGGCAGACATACCCAAAAGAGACAAAATACATAGTGTGTGTTACCTGACTCCTGCCGTGACTAACTGCTGTTGAAATAACTGCAGCTTCTGTATACTTAGCCGCAGGTATACTTTGTGCAAGACGACGCGTGCAGACCCCACACAATGCACACCTTAGAATGCTATTAAATTTATAGGACTGAGTAGAGGATCAGGTGAAAGGGATTGTGGGAGTTGGTTTGGGAATAAATTAGCAGTTGGCCAGCACACCAGGGGTGGATAGATTACAAAGCTGGGCCTGGCTACATCTATATGCTATAAACACCTTTCACCAGATAACATCTAGAGTGACCCCAGCATGGATATACAGCAGTATTACATACAATGAAAAAAATGAATTATACCAAAGATTTAGCAGGCACATTAAAAAAATGTTACAGGGTGATAGGCAGCAGATGAGACAGCAAGCAGAGTTGTAGAGTTGTACCATTAATAAATGTTGCAGGGTAAATAGGCGCAAATGAGACACCAAGCAGAGTTTAGGTTGTACCATTAATAAATGTTGCAGGGTGATAGGGCAGCAGATGAGGCAGCAAAAGAGTTGTACCATTAATAATGTTGCAGGGTGATAGGCAGCAGATGAGAACAGCAGAGTTGTTAGGTTGTCATAATAAATGTTGCTATTGTTGCACAGCTTCTAAATCCACCCTTGCAGTAGAAAAACTTTACAGAGCAGGCTTTCATGGGATAACAAGCTTGACTTCTTACAAAATGAGGTAAAAGGAAAATGCACAGTCATTTCAGCATTGCATCAGGAAAACAGGAACATAAACGAAGTGAAACTTAAAGTGAGACTATTTCTTATACAATACATTAAACAGAAGGAAACGTTACACAACATTCGCCTATTATTGCCAGGTCAGCATAAAGTCCTCCTTTTACTTTATAATAAGTCCTAATTCTTGCATATGCCAACAGCTATGCAATCCACTATGACATTGTTCTCATCACACAATGTCGTCTTGACAACCCACTGACATCATACTTGCCATGGGAAACCCACTATGACAACATTGTTGCCAAGGCAAACACACTATGGTATAATCATTGTCATGACAACTTTCTATGACCATTTTGTATGGCAATACACTATGACATCATCATCGCCTGACAACCCAATATGACCTCATGGTCACCATGGCAACCCACTATGACCTTTAAATTGTCTCTTGGCAACCACTATGACATCATTGTCTTCATGTCAACCCACTATGACATCATTGTCACCATAGCAACCCATATGAATCACTGTTGCCATGGCAACTCATTATGACAACATCGTCATGACAACCCACGATGACATCATTGTCGTCATGGAAATTCAGTATGGACATCATTGTTGCCATGACAAACCACTATGACATTCATCATCGCCATGACAACCCACTATGACATTGTTCTCATGTCAACCCTCTATGACAGGGGTTTGGGGAATTTTTTTTCTGCCAAAGGGCCCATTTGGATATTTATACCATATTTCGGGGGCGTTACAAACTCCGCCCACAAAGTACATCCTGACTCTGGTACTGGTGTCAGGACGTAATCTTTCATTGCATGCCCTTCAGTGTTCGTAGTGAACACTGTGTGTGTGTGCTCACAGAGCAAGAAGAAATTAATGAGCTCGCGGCAATCAAAATGTAACTCCCTGCCCAAAATGCAGTCCTGAGAATCTGCAGGGGGCCTGATAAAAGGTCATCGAGGGCCATTAAATGGCCCGGGGGCCTGAGGTTTCCCATCCCTGCTCTATGACATCATCATTGTCATGGGAAATCCACTATGACATTGTCATCTTGACAACCACTATGACAATAAATTTAGTAAAGAAACATGGTGCCTAATTTATTAGGAATAGTATTACTCTAAACAATACAAACTTTTACCAGATTAATTGTCCATTGATAAGACAAAATACATACGAGCAAGATCCCATGGTAATTAGAAATTGTAAAATTTTATTAAGCATAATAATCACAACAATTTTTATAAAAAATGCAAGATAAAAGGGGACGGAAAAAATTATTCTCCTACAAGTAGATATAGCTGCGAGCAAATGAGAACAAAAGTATCCCAATCTATGTAATGATATTCATATAATCAAAAAAACTCTAACATAGTTTCTAAATGTCCGAAAGGTTAATTTCATAACCGACCGATGACATCTCCTGGGGGCAATTAATTAAAAAAAATCCTGGCCTAAATTAGCCAAAAAAATTATTATATATCCCACCAGGAGCTCTCAATCAAATATAAATACCAACCTTTCTAGAACTAATAAGGGACGCATATTGTGTGGAGAACGGTGTTAGACCACTTAATGCCGCTATACAATATATCAGCCTGACTCCTGTCATAGCCCCCATCACAAGCAATGCGGAGAACCCGTTCAATAGACACACACACGCTGTTGAAATTATAACACAATATCTGTATGGGGACCCTCGGGTCATTTACCTGGATCCTAAGCAGCATGAAAAATGGAAAGGAGATACCGTCCCTCTCCCGATGCGCACGTTTCGCCTGCTTCTTCGGGGGGCGTGTTGGAGCAGAGGGTGTGCGTGTTTAAATATATGGCTCCAACCCATTCGGAAGGCTAATGATGAATCTTAACTATTTACTGGAACCTATTATTACGGCGCTTGCGCCGTTCAACTACATACTAATTATAATGAAGCCTAATAAAAATAAACTTAAATCCATCGCTAGACAAAAAAACTTCTGTATGGCGCAGGCACAGATGGGGCACCGCTCATGCCAAAATTAACAACGGAGATTACTGAATTACAAAAAAAAAGCTTCAATCTGAGATGACAGCAGCCAATTTTTCAGGACGTGATTAATAATCTAGAAAAGAAGTGGGAGAGTGGGAAAGACTATAAGTACTGATTAAATTTAATAAATATGAGCTGATTGCACTGACTTTGCCAGTGAAAAATTTTCAGATGGCAATTGAGAAAGGTGCTACTAAAAGAGGATTTTCCCGCAGTTCCTCAATTCAATCAGTCTCATCAGTCAGTGAAAATGGCAGTCAAGCCCCAGAATCGGATGTGAGACCTCGAACTAGACAATTTGGTAAAAAAAAAATTATAATTAGAAATTACCGTGAGGATATTTAAAGGTAATAAACTTATCTCAACATGTGTTAACACCTACACAAATTTTCCTTGTTACAAAGGGGTTAACCTTCTCCCTTATCTTATTTAGATCCATTTACATTTGACAAAGGTTTGAATTGTTTCAAGGAAATAATATTACAAAACTCCATTTTAAATCGAACTCTTTGAGTTTCCCTACTGGGAAAAGAACAAGAGGCTTAGTAATCTTCAGTCTTTGAGGATGCAAAGATGTGGAGGTGGTCATTTTCCTAGCCATTTGGTTGGCAAATCAAAAAAATTTTCCCCCCCTGCGGGTGCCAGTGTTGAGGTGTTCCCTAAATGGTATCAGAAGAATTTAAAACTTTGTCCCTAAAACGGTTGGTCTTTCCAATATCCCAAAAGGAAAGAGGAGTCCTTAAGGAAATGGAACAATGGGATGATGGTGTTAAGGCGGCCGGGAAAGGGTGGCAACATTGTGATTTGGCCAAATTGATGTATATGCACAAGCGAAAATTGTGAATAATCAAGATAATTTTAAGCAGCTAACATTCAATCCTATAGTCAAGTTCCAACAAGTTCTGGTTGGGATCCTGTTGTCGGCCTTTAAACGGGGTCATCCCAAGAGAGTGTGGATGTAATTAGAATTTGAAACCCAAACTACCAACGTTTTATTTAATTCAAAAATACAAAAAGAATATTGAGACCCCCCTGGGGCCAATAGTTTGGGCAATGAAGGATTGTTGTGAATATTTTGTGTGTCTTGATCATTCTTGAAACCATTGGTCAGGGGAATTACATCATACTTCAAGATACAACAGCAGCCTTAAATTCATTTAAATCATGTCCAACGAGTAATGAAATGATATTGTTACAAGTGTGGAGGCCTTATATTTCTTAAGCATCAAGATGGTATAAGAGCTGTCCAATGGTTTCTGTTTCAAGTAGTATCCGAGACCTATGGCGAATATAATCCAATTGTTAGAATTCATTCTAAAACATAATGTTTTACATTTAACAAAAAAATTTTTTTCCAGCGGCAGGGCACTGCAATGGGGGCCTCTGTGCCCCCTCTAGCGAATCTCTTTAGGGGGTATTGGGACGGGAAATTTTTCAAAGTGATAAAATACCCAATATGGCCGGTCCACAATTGGATGAGGTTCATTGAGATGTTTCTTATTTGGGGGGCTCGAGCGAATTGGAAAGCTCATGAATGCTTTGAAGATAACCATAAATTTACTTGTCATACAATTATGGTAGGAATGTTGGTTTTTGGATATTTCTGTTTCAGCTTCCATTGATGGTTCTTTGTCACGACAGTTTTTCGTAAAAAAACCGGCATCAATTCTCTTCTCACGCCAAATCATTCCACCCTAAAAGTCTTATTCAAGGAATCCCTATCGGGCAATTCTTACGGATAAAAGCATTGCTCAGACAATAATGAATTTGAATTACAATCTAAAAGCTTGCCAGCGCTTTGAAGAGCGGGGATACAGTAACAGAAGTATCCGAAGAGGATATACCAGGGCTAAGAGAACATCTAGAGAATCCTATTGACTAAATCCCAGGAAGCAAACCGAGTACCAATCAGGTGTAGATTCATCACTACATTTCACAATCAGTGGGATGAATTTAGAGATGTTATTAAGAAGCATTGGAAGGTGTTGCATACGGATCCTATCTTAAGAAAATTTTGATCCATATCCTTCTTTGGTAGCCCAGGCGATCTAGGGGTATACGTGACAAATTGGTACATAGCCATTTTGAACATTAAGGGGTAATGACCTTGGCAATCCTGGTTTCTTTCCTTGGGGTCTCTGCAAGGCCTGTGCTTTATTTAGTCAAAGTGTACTTTTGGAAAATCATGTTGGCTCAAGGATTTCGAAATTCAGGAGCGTATCACCTGTTCTTCGAAGGGAGTTATCTTTTTCACGCTTATGTCCTTGCAAAAAAGTTTCATTGGTCTCACGATCGGAATTAAAGATTTCGCACACGTGAGCATTGCTTGGATATTGAAAAGGCAAGGACTGCCGAGATGATACTTCTTTGAAAACACTTCCGAGGCACTTCAAAAAGTTTCACAACTGTAAGACACATTTATTGAAGATCAAAGGCATTGATATGCCTCACATGGGATTTAGGGGTGGAGATTGGGAGGGAGTTGGTAAACTTGAATGTAAATGGATATTTAGACTAGGCACCCTGATATCCACAAGGATTAAGAAAGCCCTGGATTTGGGGCATTTTTGTGATTTCGATAATTTATATTCTCTTTTGGGGTCTCCTGACATCTATGAGCTTAGGGTGATTTTTTATGTTTTTTTTAATTGTGTTATTAATTTGTTTGTTTGTTTGTTTTCCTTAGTCCGGTTTTTGGTTATGAGCGGTAATTAATATGCGATTGAGGAAGTTTTTGATGGTTCACTATATCGCTGAGATGACAAGTCAACATAATAAATGGACACACTTATTGCACTTAGCTATGTTTATTAGTTTTTTTATTTATTTTTTTTGTTTAAATCGTAAAACAATTGTCTATAATTACTGTATTAGAATCCTTACATTTATTATTCCTCACTTTTATTTTCTTATTTACTTATTTATTTCTATTATGTTCTTCTTTTTTTCACTTTTTAATGTGATGTAATGTTGCCTTTAGGCATATATATAATTGGCATTATTTATTTCACTTGTCTTCCCTTATATTTTTTTTTTCTATATGGTTGTTATCTTTCACGTTAATGTTGCCCCCTCAGGCATATTTACACTTAGCACTATCCATCTTTTAGGGTTATATTCAATTTGTGTTGTCAAGCTGGCCTTAAAGAGTTTAGTTCTATACTTACCCTCACTGACATTCTACACAGGCGCGCATGCGCAAGATGGAGGCACGCTCTAACAATATGGGCGCGGACTACACGCTGACGCACCCTCAGTCCGATCCAATGATCACCGTGATGGATTATGGGGCGCCACCGGGACCGCGCTCCGTTGTTAATTTTGGCATGAGCGGTGCCCCATCTGTGCCTGCGCCATCAGATGTTTTTTGTCTAGCGATGGATTAAGTTTATTTTTATTAGGCTTCATTATATTAGTATGTAGTGAACGGCGCATGCGCCGTAATAATAGGTTCAGTAATAGTTTAAGATTCATCATTTTGCCTTCCGGATTGGTTGGAGCCATATATTTAAACCGCACACCTTGCTCCAGGACACGCCCCCGAAGAAGAGGGCGAAACTGTGCGCGTCGGGGCAGGAGGGACGGTATTCCTTTCCATTTTTCATGTGCTAGGATCCAGGTAAATGCCGGAGGGTCCCATCAGATATTGTGTTTATAATTTAACAGCGTGTGTGTGTCTATTGAACGGGGTGCTCCGCATTGCCTTGTGATGGGGGCTATGACTGGAGGTCAGGCTGATATTGTATAGCGGCATTAGTGATTACACCGTTCTCCAGCACACATTGCGTCCCTCTTATTAGTTCTAGAAAGGTGGTATTTATTATTTGATTGAGAGCTCCTGGTGGGGTTAGTATAATAATTTTTTGGCTAATTTTAGGCCAGGATTTTTACTTTATTATTGCCCCACAGGAGATGTCATCGGTCGGTTTTGAAATTAACCTTTCGGACATTTAGAAACTATGTTAGAGGTTTTTTGATTATATGAATATCATTCATAGATTGGGATACTTTGTTCTCATTTGCTCGCAGCTATATTACTTGTAGGAGGAATAATTTTTTCCGTCCCTTTTTATCTTGCATTTTTTATAAAAAATTGTTGTGATTTTATTATGTTAATAAAAATTTGTACAATTTTCTAATTACCATGGGATCTTGCTGTATGTATTTTGTCTTATCTGGACAATTAATTGGTAAAACCACTATGACATCATTGTTTGCCATGGCCACCCACTATGAAAACATCGCCGATATGGCAAATGACTATGACATTATCATAAGCCATAACCCTATATGACATCATTGTCGACATGAAACCCACTAGTGACTGCTAGTCACTGGCAACCCACTATGACATTCATCTTGCCATAGAAAACCCTAATTACTGTACATTCTTTGTATCATGGCAACCCACTGACATTATTGTCACCATGGCAACCCAGTATGACATCATTGTTGCCATGAGAATTCACTATGACATCATTGTTGCCATGACGGACCCACTTTGACATCATTATCACCATGACAACCCATTATGTCATTGTTTCTATCACAACCCATATAACATAATCTTCACCATGGCAACCCTCTATGACATCATAGTCCCCATGGAAATCCACTATGACATTGTCATCATGGCAACTCACTATGACGTCATTGTCGCCATGGCAACCCCTATGGAACATTGTTGACATGGCACCCGACTATCAAAGAATCATAGAATGGTAGAGTTGGAAGGGACCGCCTGGGCCATTGGTCCAAAGCCCTGCTCAAAGCAGGATTCACTAAATCATCCCAAACAGATATCGGTCCAGCCTTGTTTGAAGACTTCTATTGAAGGGGAAAACTCACCACCTCTCGTGGCAGCCTGTTCCCCTCACTGGATCACCCTAAATATCAAAAAGATTTTTTTTAATTCTAATCTGTGTCTCCTCCATTCAGTTTTATCCCATTGTTCTAGTCTTTTCTTGTGCAAATGAGAATACAGATGATCCTTCTACAATGTGACGCCCTTGAGATATTTGTATACAGCTATTAAGTCTCCTCTCAGTCTTCTCTTTTGCAAGCTAAAACATTCCCAAATCCTGCAAACCGTTCCTCATAGCACTGGTTTGCAGAAAGGTCACCATTCTAGTCGTCTTCTTTGAACTTGCTACAGTTTGTTGATTGTATTTTTTAAAATGTGGTGCCCAAAAAATTGGACACAGTATTCCAGATGAGGCTGACCAAAGAGGAGTAGAGGGCAATAATGTCTTTATTGTGATCTAGAATGTATGCTTCGTTAATACATCCTAGAATATGCTTTTTTCATTTTTGTTGCCCAGATATAGTACTTTGCATTTTTCCCTGTTAAAAACCATCTGTTAGTTGCTGCCACTGCTCCAGTTTATATCTTTTTGAATCCTCTCTCTTCTCAGTATTAGCTATCCCCCCTAGCTTTGTGTCATCAGCAAATTAAATCAGTTTACCCTCAATTCCTTCATCTAAATCATTGATAAAGATGTTGAACAATTTCAGTGCCCAGGACAGGCCCTGTGGTACTCCACTAGAGATATTCTTCCAACTGGATGTGCAGCCATTTACGACTACTCTTTGGGACCGATCACTAAGCCAGTTATGAATCCACCTAACAGTTGCTTGTTCATTCCATACTTAGTCATTTTTTCAATAAGGATTGTGTGAGATACTTTGTCAAATGCTTTGTGGTCAAGATATACTATATCTACAGCATTTCCCTGATCCACCAGTCAGTGATTCTGTCATAGAAGGAAAATTAAGTTAGTCTGACTGACTTATTATTTTACAAACCCATGCTGACTCTGTTTAATCACTTCATTCTTATCCAGGTACTTTATACATGTTGTTTAATAATTTGTTGAAAGATCTTTCCTGGTATAGAAGTCAGACTCACTGGCCTATAGTTCCCTGGGTCCACCTTCTTCCCCTTTTTGAAGATGGGGAACAACATTTGCTCTTCTCCAGTCTTCTGGGACTTCCCCTGTTCTCAAGAATTTTCAAAGATTATGGAGAGTGGTTCAATAATTTCTTCTGCTATCTCCTTTGTACTCTGGGGTGTAATTCATCTGGTCTGGAGACTTGAATTCATTTTAGGTTAGCTAAGTGTTTCTCACTATTTTCTGTTTATAGATATCCTGGATTCTTCTATTCTCTTAATAGGACAGTGAAGATCAGTTGATGTTTACATTTCCTTTCTGAGAGAAAACAGATGCAAAATGGGAAAATTTAAAAGTTTGGCCTTCTCAACATCTGTTTACCATTTCATCATTTTATCCTGTAAGAATCCTATAGCATCTTTGATTTTCTTTTACTTTTGACATATCCCCAAATCCTTTTTTGTTGCTTTTGACGTCTCTTGCAACCCTTAATTCATTGTCAGTTCAGATAATCGATTTGTGCCCTGCAGGTTCTGCAGACAGCATTATATTCTTTTTTTAGATATGCCTCCCTCTTTCCATTTGATTAACATTTCTTTCTTGACAACCCACTTTGACCTCATGGTCATATTGGCAACCCACTATGACCTCATCGTCTCCAAGGCAACCTACCATTACATCATTGTTGCCATTGAAAACCCCACTGTGACATCATTGTTGCCATGATAGCCCACTATAAACACCTTCTTTCACCATAGCAACACACTATGATATAATCGTCTCCTTGACAACCCTCTATGACGCAATCTGCACCACTGCAACGCACTATGACATTATCAAAACCCCATGGCAAACCACTATGATGTAATTGTCACCATGGCAACACACTATGACATCACTTCACCATGAAAACCCAGTATGACATACTTGACAAAGACCTGCTGTGGTCGAAACGTCGTTTTTATGGCTGAATAAAAAGACCTTTTCTACATCATACACCTGGATGGAGCGCTGTTCTATTTTTGTTATATATTGTTTCCAAGTGGGTTCTTGGACTGGTACTTGAGCCCCAAGTCTGTGAGTGCTGTCAATTTTGCTTTTCTTTTTTTCTTGACAGTATGACATAGTCATCATGAAAACCCACTGTGTCATCATCGTCGCATGACAACACACTATGACAATCATTGCCATGACAACATTTCTATGACATATTCGTCGCCATGAAAATATCGACATTGTGACATAATTTTCACCCTGACAACTCTTGACATAATGACATCATCTTCGCCATGACAGTTCTTGACATTGTGACATATCGTTGACAAACAACACTCGATATTATATTTCAAAAACTTGGTACTCAAAGGAATTTTGTACCAAATTTCTTCATGACCCAGCCTTTTTGACCTTAATGACTGACCATTTATTGCAATTCTGACCAGTGTCCCTTTATGAGGTAATACTCAAGAACGTTTCAACGATCCTAGCGATTCTGAGATTGTTTTTTCGTGACATATTGGGCTTCAGGGTTAGTGGTAAATTTAGGTCAATAATTTTTGCGTTTATTTGTGAAAAAATTGGAAATTTGGCAAAAAATTTTGAAAATTTCACAATTTTCAAAATTTTCATTTTTATTCTGTTAAACCAGAGAGTTATGTGATACAAAATAGTTAATAAATCATTTTCCACATGTCTACTTTACATCAGCACAATTTTGGAAACAACATTTTTTTTGTTAGGAAGCTTAGGGTAAAAAGTTGACCAGTGATTTCTCATTTTTACAACGAATTTACAAACATTTTTTTAGGGACCACCTCATATTTGAAGTCTGTTTGGAGGGTCTATATGGCTGAAAATACCCAAAAAGTGACACCATTCTAAAAAACTAACCCCTAAAGCTGATCAAAACACATTCAACAAGTTTATTAACCCTTCAGGTTAACATTTAACTTTTTAATCACAAAAATGATCTTTTACAAACAATTTTTTATTTTTACAAGGGTAAAAGAAGAAAATGGACAGATAAAGTTGTTTTGCAATTTCTCCTGAGCACACCAATACCCAAATGTGGCAGAAAACCACTGTCTGGGTGCGCGGCAGGGCTCGGAAGGGAAGGAGCGCCATTTGACTTTTTCAAACCAAAATTGGCTGGAATTGAGACTGTAGCCTTGTTGCGTTTGGAGAGCCCCTGCTGTGCCTAAACAGTGGAAACCCCCACAAGTGACACATTTTGGAACTAGACCCCTAAGGAACTAATCTGATCTGTTGTGAGCACTTTGAACCCCCAAGTGTTTCACTAAAGTTTTAATGCCTGGGTGTGAAAAAAAAAAAATCTACAAAAATGATTTTTTAGTCCCCAATTTTTGATTTTTCCAAGGAAATTTGGGGCCCAAAAGTTGTCCAGTTTGTCCTGAGTGTGCTGATACCCCATTTTTTGGGGGGGGAACTGTTTTGGGCACTCGGCAGGGTCGGAAAGGAAGTAATGACGTTTTGGAATGCAGACCTTGATGGGGTATGTTCAGTTTACAGAGCCCTGATGTGCTAAACAGTGGAAAACCCCCACAAGTGACACCATTTTGGAAAACTAGACCCCCTAAGAAGGAACTTATCTAGATCTGTGGTGAGCACTTTGAACCCCAAGTCCTTCACAGAAGTTTATAATGCCTGGGCATGAAAATAAAAAAAACCTATTTTTCCCCCAAAAATGATCTTTTAGTCACCAATTTTTTTATTTTTCCCAAAGGGTAACAGGAGAAATTGGACCACAAAGTTGTTTACCAATTTGTCCTGGTACGCTGATACCCATATGTGGGGGGGAACCACTGTTTGGGCGCACGGCAGAGCTCGGAAGGAAAGGAGCGCCATTTGACTTTTTCAAACCAAAATTGGCTGGATCGGATTGGACGCCATGTCGTGTTTGGAGAGCCCTTGATGTGCCTAAACAGGGGAAACCCCCACAAATGACCCATTTTAGAAACTAGACACCCTAAGGAACTTATCTAGATCTGTGGTGATCACTTGAACCCCAAGTGCTTCACCACAACTTTATAACCTAGAGCCGTAAAATTAAAAATCATATTTTTTCCACAAAAATGATCTTTTCACCCAATTTTTATTTTTCCAAGGGTAGCAAAACCCCAAAAGTTATTGTGCAATTTGTCTTGAGCATGCTGATACCCCCTATGTGGGGGTAAACCACTGATTGGGTGCATGGCAGAGCTTGGAGGGAAGGAGCGCGTTTGACTTTTTCAATGCAGAATTGTTGGTTTGCAGAGCCCTGATGTGCCTAAACAGTGGAAACCCCCACAATTGACACTATTTTGGAAACTAGACCCCTCAAGGAACTTATCTAGATGTGTGGTGAGTACTTTGACCCCAGGTGTTTCACTAAAGTTTATAACGCACGAGCATGGAAATAAAAAAAATCATTATTTTTTCCACAAACATGATCTTTTGGTCCCCAATTTTTTATTTTTCCAAGGGGTAACAGGAGAAATTGGACCCCAAAAGTTGTGGTTCAATTTTGTCCTGAGTACACGATCCCCATATGTGGGAAAAAAAACACTGTATGGGCACACGTTGGGGTTTGGAAGGGAGGGAGCCCGTTTAATTTTTGAACGCAATATTGGATGGAATCAATGGTGGCGCCATGTCACATTTGAGGAGCCCACGATGTGTCTAAACAGTGAAAACCTGTTATGATTCGGTAGCCAAGGAGGACAGCAGCAAAAACGACAGGCAACAGACACCGGAAGAGGTTGGTAACTAGCGGATTGCATACACCTTAACTGACAGCACAACTAGAAGCAGCCATTGGGACGTGCCCTACAGTGCCCTAGCACCTCAAAAAAGCTGGAGAGATAAGTAAAGCCTAAAGACAGAAAGGGGAAAGCTAATGCCCTGGAGTGAGCTCCAAAGGAATAGGTAGCTCCCAAACATGGTGGCATTTTGAATCCCAAGTGCTTCACAGAAGTTTATAACGCAGAGGCGGGAAAATAAAAAATCTTTTTTTTTCACAAAAAATCTTTTCATCCACAAATTTTTACTTTCACCCATTTTGGAAAAACTAGACCCCCAAGGAGCTTATCTAGATGTGTGGTGAGCACTTTGAACCCCAACTGCTTCACAGAAGTTTATAGAGCTGTGAAAAAAAAATCATGGTTTTCCACAAAAATAAATTTTTTAGCCCCAAATTTTTTATTTTCCCAAGGGTAACAGGAGAAATTAGATCCCAAAGTTGTTGTGCATTTTTTCCTGAGTACGCTGATACCCCATATGTTGGGGTAAACCCTGTTTGGGCACACGTTGGGGCTTGGAAGGGAGGGAGCACCGTTTGAATTTTAACGCAAAATTGGATGGAGTCAATGTGGTGCCATATCACATTTGAGGAGCCATGATGTGCTAAACAGTGGAAACCTGTTATGATTCGGTAGCGAGGACAGCAGCAAAAACAGACAGGCAACCAGACACGGAGAGGTTGGTAAACTAGCGGATTGCAGACCCCTAAACTGACAGCACAACTAGAAGCAGCGTGGGACGTGCCTACAGTGCCCTAGATGCTCGACACGGCCGGAGAGATAACTAAGCCTAAGAAGAAAGGGGAAAGCTAAATGCCCTTGAGTAGAGCCCCAAAGGAATAGGTAGCCCCCAAACATATATTGGCGGTGAGACAAGATGAAATACAAACACAGGCAGAAATTAAAGTGAGCAAATGCTGGGGCCCATCTGTCTAGATAGCACAGGACAGGAAAGAAGGATGTCTGCAATCCGGCAAAAAACTCTAAGAAAAAACTCCAACACGTCTGATATCACAAAAATACTGGACCACACGATCTCTTCCACGCTAGATCGGACTCCGATGTAACTGGTAGCAAATAAGCGGATACTGATATAACAGGGGGAACTGAAAATACAAAACATAGCAAATGAGAACAGAGGCCAGCACAGGCCCCAGCAGTGAAACCTGGCTGTACAAACTCCAGGAGCGGGAGAAACTGAAATAGACAAAAAACGAAAGCCAAAGAAAATAAACAGCAAATAACTTATTTGAAAGTTGCAGGACAAGAGGAAGCAAGCTGACTTCCAAATGGGACCAGGAAGAGCAACTAATACCCAGCGGGATCATGGGAAGGTTACTACTTAAATCTCCAGTATAACAAAGATTGCCAATCATCGCCCAGCTGATTAAACCTCGTCAGCCAAAGCGCTTCATTATTCAGCAGCCCCAGGGGCGCCCCCAAAGTCTAATTCAAATCCAGAGTTTCAAAACAGTACCCCCTTGGGAGGGGTCACCGAAACCCTCACCGCCGCCATCAGGCCGTCGGAGAGCCCGGGTGAAAGGGCAAACCAATCTCTAGCATGAATGTCAGAAGGCAAACACCCAAGAATTGTCCCCCTGACCTAACCTTTCCAATTGACCAAGTATGGAGTCTCCGTTGCCTAGAGAATCCAAATATTTCCCACTTCTATTCCAGTTTGCCCCCCCCAAACAAGAAGGTTCAGGGGTGTGCCTAGGAACTACTGGCTCAACAAACCTTTTAACAAAGACTTATGGAAGCGTTGTGAATCTTAAACGTCCCTGGAAGAGCCAAACGTAAAAAACGGATTAAGGATTTCCGAGATCTTATAAGGTCCAATGAACCCTTTTGGGTTAAATTTTGGAGGCCCCTTCTAGGGGATATTTTTTGGGGAAAAAAAACATGTCACCTCTTTAAAAGGGGACCATCAGTTTATGCCGGTTGGAAAACGTTGGCCCTTCTGGAGGAGACAATTATTCCACACTTGATCCCAAATTACTGTATTTCTTACCATGAGTAACACCCGGACAGAAGAAGCCTCCACCTGTCCGAAGAAAAATGAGGATGAAACCCGAAATTGCAGAAAAAAGGGGCATCAAAGTGGCAGAACTGCCCTATTATTTGATCGAATTGCCAAGGGCAAAAAAAGAGACCCGTCATTTGATCAGCAGAACAAAACATCTCAAATAAGTTTACAAAGCTGGTTTGTTTCTAAGTCTGCCCATGGCTGAGGGTGAAAACAGAGGAGAAAGACAACTGAACTCTCAGTTTAGAAAAAGGCTCTCAAATCTGGAAACAAATTGGACTCCTTGTCGCAAATGTTTCCGGAATTCCATGCAAACGAATACCTGCTGAAAAAAAAAGGGCACCAAACCGGGAAAAGGATGGCAACTTCGCGTGGCACAAGTTGGACCATCTTGGAAAATTACACAGATCACCAGATTTACAGTATTCCTGGAGACAGGGAGGTGGAAATAAAAAACCATGGGATATGGGTCCATGGCTCTGGGACAGGCGTGGATTAACAACAATACAGCAAAGAGCAGGGTTTGGACCGGAA